>JAQFYG010002829.1:0-13737 GCA_034694325.1 Entomobrya corticalis
CATAAGAATTATATCTTGAAGGCATAAAAACAGAACAAAATTGTTACACACTGCCCATTGCTCTTACCTCTTGCCCACTTTTCATTTACGTAACTAAAAAAATATAAATATTTGTGCAACATGCACATCTGCACTTTTTTCAAATAAATGTACACGAGGAGGGAAGGGATAACCAATCTAAAGATAATGCACACAGCTCATCTAGCAGTTTTGAATATTTTTCATTTCTCATCTTGTCCATCTCTAGCATAGTATTATTCTTCAAAAAAGGAATAAAAGGGATTTGAACTTTTCCTAGTCTTTCTTGTCGATGAATAATAAGACTAGGCGGGTGCAAACTTGGCAAAGATTAATTAGACACAGAAAGTTGGATGCACACACACAAGCAAGCTGAAAGCTACAAACACAAATACCTTGGTGATGAGGAAAGAAACACTCCTGCTGGTCTGGTGCTGCATTGCATGGTCATCATCATCGCAATCATTATTATTAAACCCAATCCTGCGCATTGGACTGCATGAAAGAGGGAGAGTTCCATGGCAGTGCTTCAAAATTAAAAAAAAACGAAGTGGACTCTAGAAATTCAAATATGTAGGTATACCTAAATGGGAGCGGACCGTTGTATCATCGTTTCTTCTTCGGTAGATTTTTAAACCACGAGATCAACATTCTGGCATGTTGCTCTAAGCGCTATACTTATAACATTTTTCAATTTTGATTCCATATATCTTTACAGCATGGCAATAAATATTTTTTATCATTTTTTGTTTTAAATGTAATTAAGCAAACATCTCTGATTTCTAGTAAATTATAGCTTTAAAATAGTTTGTTTTTCTAGAATAAATTGTCACCTTTAATAAGCATTGAACAAAGCGACAACAAGGAATACTTAATGTAGAATATTGCCTTAAATCTTTTGCCTTCCAAATTTCCATAATTGATAAACTCTAAATCCAGAGAAATGAAAGCAAAGAAATCAGCATGTATTGACTTTTGTTTGAAAGTCTTTAATTTATATTTTTAGTTCTTATATTTATTTTTATGATGATGATGATGATATGTTGGCAATTGAATAATGTTGACCGATGAAAAATCCACATTGAGAATAAGCATGTAATTGACAGTACAATATAATAATAATAATATTTATTCGCAAGTTTAAAAAGTAAGCATATAATAATGTCTGCGAAAACGAGCATGAAGCATGAACTCACGAAATTTTATCATTTATGGTTATGAAGCCTTTTTTTGATGACTACTGGTTTTAAAAGTGGCTCCGGTTGAGACACGAGTAATGGCGTGTGATAAGTCTAAGTAGCTATGCAAATTAACATTTCTATTGTGACATTTTTTCAATTAATGCCTTTTTTGATAGCAAAATTGTTTTTTACGTGGTTGTTGACTGCACTCATGCAGGCTTGTTGAATGGACTCTGAGTTCGACTTTATGAGTTGACTGACGCATGACGGTGTGACAATAGAATCATGTAGTCCTCTCGTGAATATTTCATTTTGTTAGAGTTCGACTTGCAGAGAGCGTTTTCCTCTTCCATTTCATCCATCTAAATACCAATATAAACACACTACGGCAGACTATTTCAATTTGCCAAAAATATCTAAATATTCGGTGACATTCTCTTTTTTGTTTGGAATTAGGGTTGATGAGAACGTATTTTTAGTACAATTAGTGTAATATTTACATGACATTATATGTCCTTGATGAATCGTTGTAAAGTTTCACTGTGAGAATTTCATTACAAGTTTTTACAATTAAATAAAAGTTTGTTTTATCTGCACAAATGCATTTTTTACTTTTTATTCTTACTAACATTTGTTTGAACACATTCTTAGAGTGACAGGAACTCTCAATTTTACAAGAAAATATATCATTAATGTCTCTTTATTAAAAATCAGCACAAGTACTTTTTTAATTAGGAGTTTGGAATTTGATATTATAAGGAAGGAATGATTGATAATAGTTGGGTGGATTTTTATTTCAATAAAATGTAAAAGAAAGTGACGCATTTTCACAAGTAGAGGCATATGGTAATTAATTTGTCAAGAGGAAAAAATCAATCGATTTCAAGCTAGTGCCTTTTGTTTCATTAATATCCTTTAGTTGTCATCGCTTTCAACGACCCAGAAAGAAAATCTAGTTGTAGTTGTAGTAGTTGTACACGCACGCAGGTCTGTAAAGAGGAAAAAAGTACATATGTAGTTAGCATCAATAATGGACTCATTCATTTTTGCGAACTTGTCAAAGGACTTCCCAACTGTTTAAACTGTAATAATAATGGTCATCATCACAGTTGAATTATTTTGTCAAAAATTAAATAAGACAAACTTGTACTCTCATTATATGATAACATGAAAATGAGGAGACAAACAAACACGACAACAGTATAATGACAGTTCGCAGCAAAAACCTGCAAGATTTTCAACTTGTAGTTAAGTTAAGCCTTAATAAACTCGTTTATTATGCAGCGATTGACTTTTGTGTATACAATATACAGACATACTTCGATTTACGCGACATTTTGTTTGCTTTGTAAATTGCAATCTTCTCAGATAACTGATGCGAGTTAGTGAGAATGATTATGGCTTCATGCAACAAGACAATCGTTAACTTTTTAAAAAGGAAGCTGACTAGCAATCTTGAAGAAAATGTAGCTGATGATTAAATTACATTGAACACTTTTAGTCGATCACGATTGGCAAAAAAATATCTCGCCAAGTACGATCAAACTCTTTTCTTGTTTGATTATCATCCTATCGTCCTCACTTTGCAGCCCCCATCAACCCTTTTATTCGTTTTTTTTGCTTTATGGTACCTTCACCATCATCATCATTGAATCGACATCTCACAGATCACAAATACCTTCTGCGGACGACACCAATATCATTTTCATCATGCTCGTCTCATCATCAATACAAGTTCAGGTTTTATGGTATCTCTTTCTGCTGCACATATGCAAAATGGAAAGGAATTTTTTGATTTTTTCCTTCGTCAAAAGACGTCTTTATCAGGAAAACGTGTAATTATGGGTCCCCGTATTTGAAAGCTTTTTTATTGTTCGCTGATATCATTTTATAGACATGCCGTAAAAATTATCAACTTGGATATATAAATGCGGTTTTTGGCATTTGGCATAAGGAGAGTACAAAAGGGATTTTGCGGAGAAAACTGTTTTGACATGAGAAGAATATAGCAGTGATCATGAGGATCATGATGACAATGTACTTTAGAGATCGAATTCCCAACAAATATATTCTTTATTATTTGCTTTTTCTTTCGTGAAAATGTCCATTCAATTTATCGATATGCCGACCAAATATGTAAATTGAAGGACAAATATAAAAACCATTCATGACATATATGTACATATTATCATTATTAGATTTTAGCTATTATAAAAGCCTATTCGGCGATCAATTTTCGGAATTTCGTGATTTCACTTTAAGCATTTTTGACATTGGGAATTGCTGAATTTCTTTGATTGTAACACGTATCTCCGTTGAAATGGGATACTTCATTGGTTGACAGGTATAAAACAAGTGGCCATGTTTTTTTCATCCTCTTCTTCTTCTTGATCGTCACAATGACAATAATGCAGGTGACTAATGCAATCCATTTATCAATGGATAAGAAGAGTAGCTTCAACATATGTCCAAGAAATACATCTTGACTTTGACTTGAAGTGGACGTTATTACTATTATTATACATTTTTACTCTCAGTGTTTACTGGACAACGCCTGAACCTGTTTTACTTCAAAAACAAGTAAACTTTTCGACATCAGATTCATACTGTTTTTCCCTTCCATTGTCTGCCACACATACTATAATAATCAAAATAAATATATAAGTAATCATGTCGACTTGAATTTTACGAACTTTTTCTCTTTTTGCTCAGTGCCTTACACATTAACATCATCATACACAACATAATATTATCCATCTTCATGAATATTTTGTTACATGATGCACATACCTACATACACAAACAGAAAATAAGTACATCATCGTGATTCGTGAAATACTCAAATCATCATCCTGGGTATTAATCCTTTCGAAAAAACATTAGGAATGCGAAACAATGGTATTTTTCTCTCTGTGCGGATGGTATGTACAATGACATTACTTTCGACATTACTCATTTTGGAATTGTTGTATGAAGCTGACGACGACGACGACGACGAATACATGCTTAGGCCGAGAAGCGAGATGAAGATGACGGTTAGGCTGGTGGTGATGGTGATGATGTTCTAACGTAAAAAGGGAGATAATAATATGATACCTGAAAAGTTGAAGAGAGTGGTGATTGGTAATGATGATGGACTTGCGTGCACAACTCGTAAATATAAATGTATACATATATTATATGATACAATATTATCCCAGTGCTAACTACAATATGAATATGACGAATTATATTTATGATGTTTGTTAAAATACACAAATATTCTTATACAGCAAACATTTATACAAAATATTCATGTCATAATGCAGTTGTTTTGGGATTTGAAAGTCATTTGTTTGATGATATAATGCAGTTGTAGTCTATAGACTTGTGTTCAGCAACTGAAATTTAAAAATCCTTGTTTCACTTTTCTGAACTTTTCACTCGGTAGAATAATGATGTACAATAATGGCTTTACTAGTAATTTATTAGTATTACGTATTGTTTTGTTATGTATTTGTGATGACACCTTTGACGAAAGATGCACTCCATTACTCGTCAATGAATCCGGCTGAAAGCTTTTAGGCAACCAGTAACCAAACTGCGTAAATGCATTGTAATTGTAAATGAAAATGAAAAGAATCAATAAAAGCTTGTGAACAGTGATATCTTATAAAATGTCACCGAAAGCGAAGTGATGATCTGTCGGTATTCTTTAGTAATTTGCTTTTGTGTAAATAGAAAAGAGTACCAACAATATTTGAAGGGATTTTCCCCTGTGTACTTAACCTAATGCTTTTTTAATCCTTTCATAAATCAAAGTAAACATTATTTTTCAAAATATTTTACTTAACTTTATTGATATTGGTAATAGCAAAAAATTTGGTACTGCCAATCAGAAAGCGGGATTTATATTTTTAAACATTGCTGAATATCCATTTACTATGTTCTTGTTTAAGCCGATAACTTAATTGGAGGTAATTATGGACCATAAAAATAATGAATACCTTAAAGGTAGGAGCAATTTCCAAAGAAGTATACGTATTCAACAAGAATTTAATACTGAAGCAAGTCCGGCAAGAAAGTTGACATTTTAAGTAATGACATTTATGTCTTCAAGATATTCTGAAGAACAGTTTTAATTGTAAAGTTGAGAAACTTCAAAGTTTATTTATTTATCATGCACTTCCTTAATACTCTTTTTACGTCCCATTTAAGTTAATCTCGTCGGAGAAAAAAAGAAAGAATTTTATGTGCATTAAATTGATAATACTGAAAACATTCAATCAGTCAATTTAACAATACCTTTCAGTTAGCTTCTTTGGTGGTAATATTGATACATAATTTGATGTAGTTATTTCCATGCCTTTTAGGGAAGTAAGTAAGAAAAACATTGGATTAGTGAATAGTAAATGGATCATTTGATTCGTCTCTAAGCAATCCAACCATAAATGCACAATTTATCTGTTTAAAAACTTAGTAAAGATTAATCCTTGAAAACATCCATCTCCATTCATGTAATAAATAAAACCCATTTACCACTTGGCTTTATATTTATGTGAGCTTTCAACGTTTCCATTTCCTCCCGAATAAACCATTTCCCTTCTTGTTCTGGTTGACTCACTCTCAAGGTATTTTTAATCAACAAGATACCGTCACCACCGTGTACTCGTCGTCGTCGGTCGGTACAATTCCTTTTTGTAACAAATATAACATGTTCAAAATAGCTTGTTTAATGGGAAATTCAACTAACTAGTCATCCGATAGAAACAGGCATTTTGAAGGATATCTCATAAAATTTAAAATGTGAAATCACGTCAAGTCAGAATATTTGATAAAAAGTAAGTTATTTTATTTCAAATTGAAGAAAGGGGTTTAAAATTTTCATCGTTTTTTAGTTGTGAGAAATCATACACGCTGTTTGTCGTTTGTGGCATAAAAATTATTATAACTGAAGGAATGTAACATTACGACTTCTATAACATGACATTCAATCACACAAAAAGTTGGGTAAACATTGGTTTTGTCAGATTTTAAACAAAAATATAGGATTTCAAATTCACTTGCTCCTTCTTAAATACTTATGTACACGAAGAATTTTTTTCTCAAAAATGCCAGATCTTCAAACCTAAATAATTTGAGAATAAAAAACTACATAATGGCAGACGCATATGCTCGACTATTTTTTTCGTTCATTTTCTTGGTGGTGGTGGAAGTACTGGTGACTTGACTCTCTCTCTCTCTCTCCAAGAGTGATAAAAACAGTCAAAGGGGGTTGATGATGAACCTCGCTAATGCCGTTTTCTCTGATGTCGAGATAATAGTTTCCATTCTAATGCACATTTCAAGTATCCATGAAGAAACACACACGGACATTTTACACGTCTGTGTGTAGTTTTAGTCGAGAATCCGTACCATCATGGATGAATGTACACTTTGATCACGTTCATTTCATCCCTCAAGGCTGCTGCTGTTGCTGCTTTCATCATCATCAATTTTTCTTCGTCTCTCTTAGTTCAGCGCAAAGTAATGACTTGGCAATACTTTTCCCTGTTTCGTAAGTATGTAAACCAGCCACTGCCACTACCATCATCATCACAAGTAAAAAAGCCAAAAACTTTTTAAATCTCACTCACATTTTTCATGCATTCACATTGCGATGGTCACAAAAAACAATATACTTTTTTAAAGACGAGGTTGTTTGTAAGTACAAAATGTAAAAAAGCAAAGTCAAAAGCATGCATCATTCAATGTACATAACAACACATAAATATTTTTTCTACTTTTTCCGTAGAGTGTGGAAAAAGTAGTTAAAATGATCGTTGTACATGAAAATTGTAAGAGAAGAACGTGCGTGAATTTGTTTCTTTTGATCATAAAGGGACGTTTTTCTTGGATTTTTTTATATGAGCGAGCAAATTTGGTCACGTTTGTCGTTGTCGTCGTCCCTGTTGTTGATGTAATATGCGATCAAGTTGCATTCATTTACACAAGCACATCATCAAAAAGAACGACGAAAATGAAAATTACCTGTTGTATGAAAATACCCGTATGGTACAATGTTAGAGGAGGAGGACAACAGACTTACATAAGATATAAAGATAGCCTCTGGTAGAATGTTTTCTCAAGAGCTCAAAAAGAAAATCAGGGATGTTCAATTTTTATCCGAGTTTTTCTTCTCGGTCACGGATATCTTTTTTTTTGCTATTAATGTGAAGTAGCCGCTGCTCTACTACTTATACAACGATTTACGTAACTTTATGAAATAAACTTCCATATTTTATATGTTCTCAATGTGTGTATACGACAGAGTTACGGAAACGAATGTTGATAATTTACACTCCTCTCCGGTGAATAAAAAACATACGGTATTGAGGCAGTAGCAAGAAAACGAGCAGTGGAAAAGCTGGGCTAATTTTATAATGCAATGTACAAAAATAATCTTTAGCTTACGTACATACTGTATGGTACACAGCAATATAACTTTTTACTTATTCGTGTTTCATACAAGCATCTTCATGATGATGATCACCATCCTTCTTCTATTTTGATCGTCATACAGAGGAAAAAATAAGTTAAAGCAATCTAACAGGAATAAAGGAGCCAGTTCTATCTAGCTCATCAGTCAGACACGCACTCAGTCAGTCAGTTTAAGAATCTCAAAGTACTCATTAGATCCACTCCACCTGCTTTTCTTTGTCTCCACATGCTAATTTAGATCTCCCTTCTCATCCATTACACCACCTATTACATGCATTCCTCCAACTAGTTCTACTCTTCTACTAACTATTACCTTACCTGCATTACTACAAAACAGCAGCAGCTACAGCAAAACCCTTCTTTTCTCATTTCTCTCCTATCCTATCTTACTTTACTACAAGACTGCCTTTTTTGCCTGGTAAAATATTCCTTTCTGATCTTTTACCACCACAACAACCATCGGCAAGAACATTCAGCATCACTTGACTGTAAGCTAGCTAGAGAGATTTAATATTATAAGGCGATTTGAGAGAGAGAGTGATGATGATGGTTCTTTGGATTTCACTCCCTCTCGATCTTCTTCGGTGCCTCGGTGGTACCAGTTGGATCGAGGTTTCTGGTGTTGTTGTTGCTGCTGCGGTGGTGGTAGTAGTGGTGGTTTTACGATATATGTAGTTAGTTTTCAGGGCTGCTCACGGTATTTCAACATCTTTTCAAGAGCCTCCTTGGGTAATAGCTTAAGAGGAGAACTGATGATGCTAGTAGTGGTAATGGTAATAATCATTCTTTTACATGTAATACCTAAACAGCCTTTTGAATCGAGTTCCGATTTACTATTTGAAAAGCTTTATACCACAGTTTTTGGGGATCCAGGAATTTTCTCTGTTTCTTCAATGTTGCGGGCTAGTCGATTAACTATGATCATCATCATACATGCACGGACAATCTGCTTGCTTTTTCATGTAATTCTGTATAGAAAATATAGTAAGTGTTCTATATCAATATTATGCAATGCTTGAATCTACTTATCTATGTGTAGCGTATTCAAAATTCAAATGCTTTTGCTATTATTATTTTAACCTGCTGCCGCTCATGTGAGTTTGCGGTGATTCTGAGAAAATATTTATTTCTAACAATTCAAAAAAATGAAAAAAGGTAAAAAAGAAGAATGAGAGAAAAAAGAACTAACAATTCAAATGTTTTTTTTCTGTTTGACTTTTTCCTGCTCTGTCACTACTGCGTGGTGCCACACTGAAATTTTTCCACATGTGATGTTCCTCTTCTTCTTCCGATCTTCTCCCGACGAATCGTTATGGAAACATGCATCTCTACCTTAAAAAACCCTTACCTCTGCGCACACACATCATCATCATCCTCCGTTCGTTCATCCGTTTGCTCTTTTCTACCTGGGCCTTGATGATGTTGATGATGATGATGATGGTAAAATAATGAACACGCTGATGATGCTGATGATAATGGTTTGTGGCTGCGGCTGGACGACGACGGCAAATAAATGATATTCGGCAATCATATATTAACCACTTTCTTGGATTGGATTGATGATGAACCTTTCTTTATGATGATGCACAATCAGAAGAGGAATTCTGAGTCAGAGTTGGCTCTGGAATCGTCTGCAATGTCACGATTATCGAGCAGTAACACAGCCGCGTCTCGTAGACAAATATTTCTTGACATTGTTCGACAGTCAAATGCATCCTGTGAAAATGGAGACTATCAGACTGCCGTCGCACTCTATTCCGAAGCTCTCAAGATTGATCCTGATAATCATATACTCTATTCCAATCGATCCGCTGCCTACATCAAATTAGGACATTTTCCCCGTGCTCTTCAGGATGCTTTGAAAGCACGGGATCTCAACCCAAAATGGTCAAAGGTATGTACACACATGAGCCTTCATTATTATTTTATACGCTTATTTTTTCTGTCGTAATAAACTACATTCTTGGATTTTATCTCATGTATTAAAAAAGTATTCGAAACCGGATGTGCAATATGACTTCACTTACTTGTTGTACATGTGACAAAAAAGAGATACCAGTGTGTATCATGTAGATATTTGCATTTTACAATTTGCTTATTTTACTTTTTAAAATATATATTATGCTAACGAATTCATGAAAAGTATTTTATTCTGTTGTTTTTTAATGAAATAGGCATACTATCGACAAGGTGTTGCGTTGCAATGTCTTGGCAAGCATGCCGACGCCCTCGCGGCATTCAGTGCTGGCTTGGCCGAAGATCCCAAGTCCGGCCAGCTACTAAATGGACTAATGGAGGCTGCAATAAAGTCACCTTTAAAAGGTAAAACACGGGCTGTTTTTTATTTTCTTTATTCTTTCAGGCTTGTTTTAAAAATTTACATCATATTATTATTATCATTATCTTAATAATATCAAGAGCATGTTGTTGATGTTGTTTTAATTCAACATTTGTTTCCATATTGGATTGCCAAAAGAAAAAACATGAAAGCACTTTTTGTACATGGCTTAATTATTTTCTGGACTCAAAGTTCAGTTTACTACAAAATTTGCAAAATACTGTGAACAACTTTAGACATCATTACATATGTTAATATCAGAGCATTTTTACCAATTCAGTTACAGAAAGAGATGATGTATCAAGAAACCCCAGCAAAGTTGTTTTATTTCTACTGACATCAATTTCAAAAGGTTAAAATGAAGAGGCTAGACAGAGTATCCATCAAGTAAAGACACAATAAGAGCCCTTGTTGAGGAGATGTCAGTAAGTACGAAATTCGTAGAAATGTCACACACACGTACAATGCATGTTAGCAGAAACTTTTGAGAGCATTAAGGTGAAAAGACATGAACGCTAAGAGGAAGTAAAGTGCAAAAGAAATGTTAACCGTTTTTGCATCTTTTGAAAGGGAGTACTGCCAAACAAAAGATGATTTTAGCAGCTACTCGACAGTCAAGTGACGATCAAACTACTCATTTTTCTGTCTCATCGGCGGCGGTAATGTCGGCGTCATCGTCGACAGGCCTAAGATTCTCATTTCTCATGCTATTATATAATAATATCTCCTTTTGCCATACAATTTTCTTTCAGAATATCACAATATTATTGTTATACATTTTTATTATCAGGCATGAATATAATTTCATTTTCAGCAGAACTGCTCACTCACACATAAATTCATACTTTGTTATTATTATGTGCATCAACAATACATTCCAAACAATTACATACGTGTTTGTTGCTAGTGATTCATAAAACAAAGGGATAGAAAATTATTAAATCTTGTAAAGAATACTTGTTGTGCAGAAACTAAATAGGTAGAATAACACGTTCATTACGAACTAAAACAAAGCAGCAGTACTCACTCAGAGAACAGTGCAAGTTTTACAAAAAAACCTGTATCCTCCTGTTAATGCAGCTCATTGCTACACATAACAATAATAATGATGATAAGCAACAAGTGCAATTGTTGAGTTTTGTGGGCTTGAGTATACAGCAAACAAACTAGGCGACTAGGCAAAAATTGCTGTTGTAGGAAATCGTTCATCTGAAATATTCCTCTGCTACTATACTTACTTTACACTACTCGAATATACCTAAACTCTAACTAAACTCAACAAGATTACTACACGATATTCCTGTTAGATTTTTTTCATTCTTTTCTGATTTGAAGTTAGCCATCGTCATCATCATCACCACAAATCGGAGGAATGCGATCCGCAAACAAGTAGTGGTAGCATTTTGTGCACATTCCCTCTTGTCTTTTCTGCGTTCATCATAATAATTTACCTGTTACCGTTTCCTTGTTGCATGTCTGCAATCCACATGGGTCAACCATTTTGTAGGACTTATCAATGGGCAAAATCTTAAGTCATTTGTTTGTTTTTTGAATTTCCCTGCGGTACTGGTGGTAATAACCTTTCCGTTTCTCTCTCTTTATCTTATTCACACACACAGCAAGCTACAGTAATATCTTTCACCGCTATCACTCATTAAACATCCCTTTCATTATTGCCATTTATCATACTATATGTGTGACAAAAAATATTCCATTGTCGAAAATATAATTTGACAGATTGCTTTGCTCGATTTTGTTTTCAAATTAATTTCTTGTATTTCTATGAGCTGAGTTATTATATAACGTATACGATTTATATTTTATTGAAAATTTCGCAGTGAACTTTGATCGGTAAAGATCAAATTATATAGATACCTAACATATACCTGCATAAAAAACGAAGTTATCAGATTCTGACCACAATTATACAACCGCATAATGCTCAGCTAGAGAATTATGTATTATTAATCATAAATATCATGAAAAAATGCTATCACGGTGGTGATGACTGTGGACTATGGTGGTGGTAGTAATACCAGTTTGCAGTTTTGATTATTTATTATTTATTTACTTTTTTACACTTTGCTTTAAAAAATGAATGAATTTTTCTTGAAATTCTTATACATGGTATTATATAAGTTCTAGTTGATGTGAAGTTTGAGCACTGAAGATTTTCTTTGGGTGATAAAATTGTTGAAAAATCCCATGATATTATTGTGCATTATCTGTGTACAGTGTTTGGGATAAGAGCATATCATAATGGACTTACCAGGCCGCATATTATTTTACTAGATTTTGTGGGTGCATTTATATACGCAACGTAGGTACATGTACTTTACATACAAATCATTATAAAAAAGGTGTGCAATTGCATCGCATCAAGTATATTATATTGCTGTTGTGCGTGTACATTGCACTGTTAAATTGTTTCTCCCTTCTTTTATCTCTTGTGTTGTTGTTTTGTGTGAGTGTGACGGTACAGGAATGTGTTACCTTACCACCACCGCATTAAATAAAATACAACACCAGGTGTGGAGCGCTGTCATTGATGAGGAAGATGAAGAAGAAAATGATTGCTTCTTTCTTACTTCTTCTTCTTCTCAAGTCTCAAAAGCAACAAGTCTTTCGACTTGAGTCTCAGCCACCATTCTACTCAGCATATTATCTTTTTTCCTCTTTTCTTTTTTACAAAGACGATACGATTCGACTACTGGCAATAGTGTGGCAATCCAGTAAACATGTTGTTTCTTTTTTCTTACTGACATTGCATTGTGCTATTATTGATTGCATAGACCACGTAATAATATACGATATTATATAGCCTTATGATGACGTTGCATCGCACTGCATCCATCTTTCTAAATAGTCAGTAAGTTAGCATTTGTGTACAGTAACTTATTACTTTGGCCACACGATGATTGTGTTTTTGTTTTCTTTGGTTGGTAGGTAGATAGGTATGCTTTCTGCTTGTATATAAAACTGATTTCAAATCCAATCCAAGTCACCTTTTTGTGTATAGGTATGAATCTTCTATTTACTACCTATATATTTCATCTCTCTATGGAAATTTGATACTTGGTGTAGATCGACTTGTTTTTAAGGTTGCATTATTCTGCCGTAAAACGATGTATAGTGACGAGGATGATGATAATAATGGTAGTAATAATATGGTAGCAGCGTAGAGAGAAGTATTTCCCTTATTACCATTGCCACCACCACTACTACCACTACTTATATTACTATCCGACAACAACAATGCAAGTCAACGCAAACGGTAAACTGCTGTGAGGCAGACGCTCAATGAGGATTTAAGAGAAAAGATAGAAGAAAGAAGGGCCGAGAGTTTTCTAGGAAGGCAACAACAGAAGCAACGACAACAGCAGTAGGCCGCATCGTATTCTCAGTTTGAACTGAGCTTTCAACAAGTCCCTGTGAAGCTGGCACAAAAATCTTTCAAGAAGAGAAGAAAAAAGATTGAGAGAAGAAAAGCATGGAAGAAAAAATAAGAGGAAAAAACCTGCTTTCTATATGAAGTCGAACATGTCCATAAAAATACTGAAAAGCATTTTGTTTTGTAGTAAATAGTAGTAGTAAACGTAGTAGTCAGTCATCGTAGTAAACTATATAGGGATATAGGCAGACATATCATGACAGTATGTAAAGTTGGCATTAAAAGTATCTCCGTTTTTCTCATTTATAAGTTATAAGACACACAGGTAACACTATTGTATTAATGTTTAT
>JAQFYG010002830.1:0-13737 GCA_034694325.1 Entomobrya corticalis
CGGTACGGTTATGTTGTAGAAGCAGTGTGAGTGTGGGTTTGAATAGCAAATACTACCCGTTGT
The DNA here is from genome assembly GCA_034694325.1 of Entomobrya corticalis. Taxonomy (NCBI): domain Eukaryota; kingdom Metazoa; phylum Arthropoda; class Collembola; order Entomobryomorpha; family Entomobryidae; genus Entomobrya; species Entomobrya corticalis. The sequence continues at coordinate 64 of JAQFYG010002830.1, forward strand.
TTTATAGGCAGTTTTATATACTCGAAACTCATGATGAACGGTATTCGTTCAAATTTTCTGTTAGCTGCATTGTTTGTAGCTTTCAGGTGGCTAGCCCACCTGTCTACTAATAAAACATAAATGTGTGGCATGGACTAGATTCATCTAATAGCTATTCTTGGCCAAAAAGCCCACTACACAAAATAGTTGACATTTCAAATGATAGTTTTGCATAGTTTTTCAGGTACAAAAGAAACTGCTGATATTTGCAGTGAAATAAATTATAAAAGTTCTAGTTTCTGAATAGATATAGGTACATATATTGTCATATGCAGCTAATACGAAGCTATTACAAATTACGAAATGTCTATATTTTTGTGGGTAATAATTTAAAAGGCAAAACTGCAGTTTCACCGCTGTTTCATGTTACGTAATATATTACATTGCTGCTTTATTTGTTTTATTGTATTTTATTTGTAAATATTTGATCACTTCAAATCATAATTAATAATAACCGCGTTGGTTTCTTTTTATCGAATTAGATCATGCAAAATTCGAAACCAAAGCATTTGCTCATAGTCGTATACTAATATATCGTACACATTACACTTTTCCGCGTTCCCATTTACGGAGGCAGTACATAAAATAGGATCATAAACAATTTATATTTCGTTACAGTGGGAAGAAGTACGAAAACACGTAATATTTTTGGGAGGTTTCTTGGAAAACTAATTCAATTATCAGCTAACAAAGGTTAAGACCTTCAGCATCTTATTCGCAGCTTTGTATTCCAAAAAACAGTGAAAATCAATATTTGGCCTTTCCAACATTTCCAGAATTGCTGATGTAGAAATTATCTTATTTGGGCATTGCTCAATCTCAATAACGTCATATTTGCTTACATTTCATGTGTACATTGTCATTCTACGCAGAAACGTAAAACGGATTTTACAGGTTTATGTTTGTTGTTGGAGTTGGGTGGAATGATAAAAGCAAGTCAGATAATAAGTAAATCTGCTGTCACCGGATGTCTGTCTGACTCAGGTGTCTGCGTGACAAACAAGCGTATGGTTGGTAAATACTGTTACCGTTTGTTTCAAGAGTACTTGACGGTGCAGTGACTGACAAGCTGTAAGTTAAAGAGATTCTGATAGGATAGACCGTGTTCGTACACAAACACAATCTAATCTCCTCTCCTCTTTGTGACTGTTTTATTAACTTCATGCATCATAATACTATTGCTGAGGCATCGTCGCTGTGTTTATCAAGAGGACTCACAAAGTTAATTCAGCCAGGTGTGCAATTCAGAAACACGCACAGGCAACTGACGGCTGACGTTGTTAATATTGCGTTACTATGATTGTTTTTGTGGAGTATGCACAATTGCACATAGGCAATTGTACGTAGGCAAACGGCAAAATGGAGAGAAAGATGAAAAACGGCTGCACTATAGGCGATCGTGCAATACGATGGGAAGTAGGTACAATTATTGTGGCGTAAACCTTAACTATGATTTTATGTATTAATATATTTATGTATTCACATAAAATATTATGGAATAACGTTGTAAATGTAAAAACTAAACTCTCAAGTGTACAGGTACACATTTAGCACGCACAGTAGTATGCAGACTATGCAGTACAATATGGCACATTATAAGGTGAATCATTCACCGTAGCTGACTGCAGCAGATTTTTCTCCCTTTGTCAGTAAAGCGAGACTACTACTGTGAATAAAATTTGAATGTCATTTTTACCTGAGCATGTTAATATTATGTTTATTTACATTTTTGAGACTGTTTTCATCATGAGACCATGATCGTCATCATATAACTAAAGAAGGCTCATATATTTTTAGTGCTGATGAATCTTTAACTTTCTGGTTTTTTACCGCAACCACATGGGATCTATTAGATGCTTCGTGTGTTGGTGCAAAAAAATCAGTCAAGTGATTGCTGAGCTTTGTGTTAAGTTTAGCCGAAATGATGCTCATGATATGCTGCATTGAACTGAATATTTGTATATGAAGATTATCTTCATATTCATCAGACCATGCTTACTTGTAAATTGCAGCAGTTTTTTCTCTGTCAAAGTTTTGGGTGTTTTTTTGGTTGGTAGTCAATTCAGGAGGCATGTTTTGTGGTGTAGTACTTTAAGTGCCTATGAGTTTATCTGCAAGAAAAACATTTATATGCATTATTAATGTAACCGAGAGCAGAACCAAAAACCGTAGCAGTTTTTCTAGTAGTAGTAAGTAATGGTGCACCAGGCGCAAACAATATATTAAATTATTCACTGCCACTGCATAAGTTCTCTCATTCAGTCGTGTCAGTTTTGTTGTATGCAAATTATTACAAAGATCAATATTGTAGATTTCAAGATGATTGCTTTGCTTGCCGGTTGACTGCTTCCTATTTCACGCTATATGCTTACATAGCACAATTTTAAGAGATGACTCGAAGTACTGGAGTGGAAAAAGTTTTCATGAAGGGCTTTTACGAAAACTGATGGTGGTAGGTAGATGCAGTAAAATCGGCACCACCATAATCATCATGATGAGGTAGTGCGATATTGAATTTATAGTGGCTATAAAATCTACATGCGCTGTATCGCGTATTGTACCCACTGATTCTTGCTTCCCCTTTTTCAATGCAATGTTGCTCTTTGTTTGACAATGGAACAGTAGATTACACTGGATAATTGTATGTATGTAGTTACATTGTTTGTACCTTGACTTGGATACAACCTTGACCCATCACATCACAGCTCATGATTATAGTCATAATATATTAATGAATCGTGTCGGTCTTTTCCTCTCCTTTTATGATGGAAATGAGGGTATTGAAAACGATGCAGTCATGATGTAAATGCCACCGATTTTTAGCAACGTATGTGGAAGGCTAATTATAGCGCTGCCGCTAGCTCGACGAAATCTTTGCTGGAGAGCTGCCAACAAGCATATTTACGATTACAGCAGATTTTAATTGATCTTAACCGAATGCTATATGTTTAGACTATACATGTAAATACAATTGGTTTTCTTATGAAAATAATTGTTTTTGTGGATAACTCTTTCACATTCCACATACTTTTGTAACTATTTTTGCTTTCACTGTCTTAGAATTTATAGACACCTGACGTATTTCATGATGTTTGAGTCTGTTATGTACGGAATTCGGCCTTTCTGATTAGCATGTAAATGTTTTATGCAATGTTTTGATCCCACTAGGCTCAGGCTCACGTTATTTTCATGTCCTCTGCCTGCAGGTCATTATTATATAACTCAGAAAATGCCGGATGTAATTAGCTTCTCCACATGTCTTAATGACATCTCATTTCGCTACTTGTTTTGTAATTCATTTTTGTAATAATGGGGATAAAACAAAGCGTGTGCGCTTAAACTGAGGTACACATGTGAACTTTATGCGTAACAACATAACTGTAAGCACATGCAAGATTTAGGATTCACTTATTACACGCTAGTCAAGTCAATTTTAATGAATTTTAGTTACTGTTGAATTGAACTGAATTTTCAAAGCATATTTCGTTCACATTAAAAAACACATTAGCTTTGTTTCATACTTTTTGAACTGAACGGTGGCTATAAACAAAAAGGAAAGCGATTATAAGCGACTACCTAACATATGCATAATTTGTTTGTACATAATATTCCCATAATATTGCCAGCGACAATTGATGCAGATGCAACAGCGACCAATAATCATTCATTCAGAAATTAGCTACTAAATTACTATATACATTATGCAGGCAAAGACATTTTATCTCGCTCGAATCGTCGGTTTGAAAGTGAGTTCATTCCAGTTAAACGTAAATTACGTAATTATCGTTGTCGTTAATTACCAGTTTATGGATACTAACTTTAATGATAAATTTTAACTTTACGGTTACGGTCTCGTCAAGGAAGTGGAAGTAGAATATCAATGAGTATTCCTTGCTACATGCGTAAAACAAATACATATGTCATATTACTGAATGCGCCAGAGAGATGCAAATTGTGTCAGCCAGTACATTGCGCAAAGTTTTTCGTTTTGGTTGAAAGCAAAGCTTCGGTTTTCATTATATTTACCTTTAACGTTCAACAGCGCTACACTTTTTTGTTTGATCTCTTGACTCTTGACCATATATTTAACTTCTCTCATCGTTTTAAGAAAAGTGAATCGTTTCAATGCAATGGTGCGAAGCGAATACAAACACACATTATTGACCCAAGCAGCAGGTAAATAGTAAAACTAGGACAATTTGGCGATTTGTCTTTCTGTCATGTTATGTGTTTATAGTTTTGGGTCTTTTAAGCAAATACTTAAGTCGCAAATAAGTAGATGTTCGTAATTTTTAAAATGACTTGCTTGCGATAGGCACATTCATTTGGTGTGCAGACAGTAATGGAATGGAAATGGAAGAAATTAAAATGAGTTGTGTGTGTTTGTATTTGCCCTGGTTTAATTTGTCCCAAGTTACATTTTATGACGGACTCGCTCGCAGAGTTGCAGTTGGTAGATTGGTAGGTGTAGGTAGGTAGGTAGGTTCGCTTATTACAACGGCATGCTGCTGCAGGAATGAAATTGCCAAAACTGAAATATTTCTGGTACAAAATATGTTGCGTTATAAATACCAACGTACGGGTTGTGGATACACTATTTAGTCATTAGGTTGTTAGTACCTGGGTCTAGCGATATACTATATATCTACTATGTCAACTGTCACTTAACGCATTTTAGGATTAGGCAATTTTGCTGTTCTTATATTCTCCAGAGCATGCATGACATTCTGAATACGTTTCAACTGTTTACCCGTCCGTCTTCTCTTAGCTGGCGATAGCGTTAGTAGTTGAAAATAATGTATAAAATTCATTGTTATAGGGCTTTTTCCGATGCAGATGAATGTCATATGAGCATAGGTGCTTATTTAATATAAAACATATGTATACCATTAGTTGTGTTTATTAAAAGGAGAAGCGAAGCGTACTTTATTGTTGTTATGTTGGTGGTCGTAATCGTGATTCGTGATGTGACAGTCACTCACTTTCCCTTCTGCTTTGTTTATGTAGGGCATGAGAAATAATGAATGCTTTACCATCTGTAGTAACTTTACTTTGAAACACTCTCGACTGGACTACTGGAGCGTGATGATGACCGATGGCCGAGATTCTTTCATCTTTTACTTCAAAACTCGAATAGTTTCTTACTACCTAAATGTTAAACTAGTTATATGAGATGCGTATATACGTACCTACATTTCAAACTAAACTAGCAAATTTTGGGTTTAATTGCTTATATATGAATACAGACTTTTTTTTGTCGATTTTTATAATATTGTGTTTAAACAGAATTATAAAGATGAAACATAAATCATTGTACATTTTTAAATATTTCCAACAACGAATGAAATTTATCCGCCATAACAATGGAACGTAACAGTATAACATTTGTTAACGTGATAGATAATAGCTGAAAAGTATTTTAATGGTAAAAAGGCACTTCATGAAATGACAGGGGACTAAATATAACAAATTGCACTTTCAACAGGGGATCAAGAAATGCTCAGTGTGCCACAGCATGATGCGTAATTTTGGGTAAAAAAAGAAATCCTTTTTGAAAACTTGTAAACTCTTGTAATGGCGCCTCAATATAATGTATAAATCAACTTTCTCTCGTTCAATGCATTAGCAAAAGTCGTCCCTGAGAAGTCGGCTACCATACTACCACCGACCATCAAATCAAAATGCACTCTAGGGAATAATCATTATGATAAATCAACTACAATACACGGTTGTAATAATAGTTGCATTCGCATTACACTTTGCATTTTGCATGAAGCTGTATTGTTGATAAAGAATACAATGAAATTATTATTATTTTGGATGTTCTCTGTAAAAACCAAATGCATATCCTGATTATTCATTTAATTTTATATGGATTATTGAAAAAAAATGTACACACGCAGTTTAATATTTCAACAACTGGTCTTTCTATTATTGCCATGCTGTTGATTGCCTGTGAATTATAAATAAATTGCATCGTCTTACATTAAATATGACAGAATTCGTGTTTCCGACAATTGCAAGGATGCCCCAACCATGCATAATGAGATAAATTAAGAGTGAAAAATTCCTCTCTAGGCAAAGCTTTGTGATTTGCACCATAAATCAGAGAATATGCATGTATTCTTATTATAATCATGAACTGATATAGAAATACGGTATTCTTTGTCAACGAAAGAAACAAGACGTTTCCTTCGAATCAATCCCACCTTTTTATTATGGTGATTATCTTTGGTTTTTTCTAAAGTAAATAAATAAAACTTACAGTAAGTACACTTTTAGTTTGTTATTGTTATATTATTATGAATGCAAAAATATTGTAGGCAATCTTTTTATTTGTTTCCCGATTTACTATTTTATGTACGTACAAGGAAAATTGACGTAAAAGAAAGATGAAAGAAGTGAGTAGAAGGATAAATAAATATTTCTTTGTAATTATATAGACGGAAGGAGATTGTCAACACCGTTTGGGGAGATGAAAGTTTTCCATCTTCCTAATTATTTGTGCATAAAAGGAAAGAAAAATGCAGAAACATGTGCGTAAGTACATAAGTGTGTGCCCATTAATAAATAATGAGTAAATAAGTTTTTTTCGCATTGTCCTTCCTCACTCCTTCTCTCTGTCTAACTTTCTGCTCAAGTTTAATGGGCAAAGTGTCTAGTAATAATAATTCATTGCATAAACTTTTAAAGTTCTAATGCGCTCTCTGATTTCCTATCAGCTTAGACTCTTAGAGACTCGGTCAATCCTTTAAGGAATATTCACATAGGTACATTTTAGTAAGACTTTAGATTAGCACTGAGCATTATTATCAGCATTAATAATAATAATTACTTGATAGGGTTATATCTGTTAAATGTGCTAACAATTCTTGTCAATCCGATATTATACGCTTAACGCATGACTGTAGTTTTTAAGTATACAGATAAAATTAGAATTAGCCCATTATATTTTTTTCTGTCTAATCTATATAAAGCTCGCCTTGTGTGCTTTTTTTCAAGTACCACGTATTATTAGTAAACAAGAAAAGCCATGATGAAGCTTGTTTTAAAAATTATCAATATTTTTGTTACTTACGAATGCAAACTATGCAAACGCGCACCTATATGAGTATTATTCATATGAATGCATTTAGTTGATCATCATTAAAATCTGTTGAAAGATTTCAGCAAGGACCAAGTAGCCACTGTTAACCACTCATAATGATACTACTAATAATGGGACCATGTAAAAAATTGTCACCCAAATATGGTAACACGTGCACCGTCAGCGTCTTCTTGCTTAATCACTGTGTTTGAGTTCGTCAGGTGGTTATAATCGTTGGCTGTGTAGTGTGCAGCTTAAAATTATTGTGGTTGTGCGACTTCTGTCTGTGTGCTAAAAAATGGCTTTCTTGATTAATCTCTTTGTCTGCTCTGTGCACTACTGTATTTTTTCATTGTTTGCAATGCATGCCATGACAAATTCATGAAAAAATGAACATGTTCTCTGAGTTTATATAACTATAGTTTATACTTCTGCATATTAGCTTCATCTCACGAAATAAATCCATGACATATCATACATCCTTGTAAATCAAGGGGCTAGTGACTAGTGATACCTCCTGTTGATGATTATCTAGTTACAATGCAATGCTATCTGGCAAAATGAAGTGAATGGTACGTACGCTCTTTTCTGAAAACGAGAAAGAAATTTAATTCCATTCGAAATTTAAGTAGGAGGTCATAATAGTTTTTCATGGTGTACAGCAAGCTACTATTTTAAAGTGTAATATATGGCCCAAACTGATTACCAAGATGATACTAGCCAAGGAAAAAATATGTAATACATAACATAACAGAGTAGTGGGAGTTATTTAATTTGAGCAAGCAAAAAAACCTTAATTTTCATGTAATTTCATACCATCTAGATTCTAGCATGGCGCCATTGTTCATGGGTATCTTATAATAATAATATATAGAGTTACATGTACATGACGAAGTGTGGGAATCTTGTCGCAATATTTTTTCATCACAATAACTAGTCAACTAGTAAAATTCAATGAGGAGTAAATAGCTACATGAAATGCCTAGTTGGTTGGTAGGATTGTATTGCATTGCAATCAGCAGTGATTTATTATTACCTATTCAGTAAAATTCAATGAATCATAATGCAAATACCTATATGAGAATTGGAATATCTTAAGTACACGCATGCGTTGGGAGTTGGGGGTGAAGAGATGGCTAATAAGGTATTTAGTTTGAAGGAGTTGTGTGCTTTGTAAATGCCTATTTCATATTTGTAGGAGAGGACTTTTTAGTTTTTGTAGAGCTGCAAAAAAAGAGAGAGAAAAAATAGAATTTTAAGATGATAGGTGTTGTCTTAAGTTGTGAAAGGGTGAGATGGTAATTTTTTATATAAACTACTCATGCGTTAAGATGATTCAGTAGATATGATTATCAGTTATAATAATAATAACCCTCAATTGTTTGGATGCAGAAAAAACACCACCATCACCAGTTGCTAATATATACTACCACAATAGCAGCAATAGCAATATCATATACTATGATTCGACATAAAATTACAAGCTTATCTGAAAAAATTAATACGTCAGCTCCCAAGTCCCAGAGAGATAATCTAAATCGTTAATTAAGCATGATAACATATTATAATAAAAACTTCTCAACATGATAACTTTAAACAAAAACGGATTAGGTCATTTTATGACGAAGATTGGCGATAATAAACGTGTCAATGTGAAAGGCTCAGTAAAGTCTTTGTCTGTGCTTTAATACTTTAGTTTGCAATATATTTGGTATAAAATATACACGTACGTTCATATCATTGACTGTAAAGACTATAGTACTAGTTTTTGTGTGATTTTTGAGATGAAAAATTGTTAAGTTTGAATTTAATGATTGATTTTCCTTAACGGGATTGAGCATGCTGGTTTTTTTGCGTGTGAAGATGTTACTGGTTGGTAGAATGGAAAGTTTTGTGTGTGCTTTTATGAGATAATGACGATGTCAGATTTTTTGTCATTTCTCAAACAGGATTTTAAAAGTAAACCTTCATACCACATTTATTATTGGACAGCAATAAAGCGTAATCATAAAATAATATTTGGATGATGATACGATGCTGAATGCTGATGCATTGACTATTTGTGTACATTTCCAACTTTAAAAGCATTAATCGTTTGCCAACTTCGTAATCACAATAATAAAAAATTTCATACTGCTATAATTCTTCATAATGCAATAAATTTTGACGTGAATTTTCTCCGAGGAGTTTCATCAAAGAAGATGACAACATAGAAGTGTACTTTTTATTTAGGTTTTTTAATTTTCAATTTAATGGTACGCCTTTCAGACATGAATCCCAAAGTTGCTCCGACACATGAATTTCCATTACAATACAGCAGCTACATACCTATGCAACTTTAAAGATTTTTACGTGTTGGCTGGAATATTCCATCATCATTCATTTTAATCCCCTTGCGTTATTACATAGATTACGTATAGACAATTATAGTTATTTATTGTCTATACATATAGGTTATAAGCATAGAATGTATTTTACAATATTTATGAACAACTTAGCATTTGGACAAGGTTATTTAATAATTTAAACTGTCTTTCAAAGTGATTGGAATAGGCAATAATATTGTCATAATTTTAAGTGTTTTATTGGCAGTGAAAAAGTCGCTGTGAATGTCGGCCTTTCCCCTTCTCAAATATTTGTTCAAAATTATGCTAATAAGTTGTAAAAATATCTTTTTAGTATTTGAAAAACACGTTTAAAGGTTATAGCGAAAGGGTTTTTTGCCATGCCGTGCATGCAGTATAAATGGTGTAGGTATTAATATTATATTTAAGATGTAGTGCATTGCGTTTTAACAAGGCAAAACCAAACCCCTCCCTTACAATTCTAATAGTGATGGTTTCAGGTTGTGCAGTAAATACTAAGTACCGACTCAGTCTGATATGATTTAGATGGCTCTTCATCGAGATCTCTTATTGTTTAGTTGTCGAAATCCTTGAGAGTTCAAACATTTTGAGTTGGTATCATATTGCCTTTTCAAAATGTTTATAAAATTTGTATTTAATGTCCGTTTATGAAGGAGCAAAGCTATTAATGCTCGTCTGGGCGCTCATTAGTATTAATATCGTGTGTGCACGCCACCCACTTGTATGGTTATTTTCCAAAATTTAAGCTTCTTCTACTCATGTTCCATAACTCGGAAAGATTTCCTTCTGGATAATTTCACAATGAGTTGATGGTAGTTTGCACAAAAATGCTAATTTTTAAACAAAAGATGAAGGATTTTTCCTGAAATGGAGTTTCAACATACTAGTAGAGATGGTCGTGTTCAGTGAAGATGCGCAAATGTGTAACGTAACTAATGGTCTTCCTTAGGTATGTATCATCAATATCGTTTAGACGGATAACGAAGTTTTAGTGATATTTAAGCATTACATGTTTTAATGTATTGTTTTCGTGATGTGTTGACCTTGATGGTTTTTTGGCATTTGTTAACTACATATATGCTTAGGAAAGGAAGATACGAAATGTAAATGTGCGTAACCTTCTGCACTTCTGAAATTTTTTCTCTACATTTCGCCAAGCAAAATAGTGACAGCCAAAAGCATTTTGGCTTGAAATTTGATAAACGCAAATTTGTAAATTTTATATCGCCGAAATCATAAAATGCTCCCGTTCTTTCCTTTATTTTTTACAAATAAAACTTTTCGAATTTATGAATCCTGCCAATATTTTAAATTTGCACAAATGCGCTAAAGGCTGTCTCTCAAAAGTCAAAAGCTTTCATTCGTGATGACGATTAAAATATCATATGATGACGAGGGAATTCTAGATGCAAGAAATTTATTGATTGGTTGACGTTTTTAACCAATTAATCCCATGCATATGCATAAAACGAATAAGCTAAATAATTTTATAAAACCAGCTCAAGTTCAATATGTCACAGTGCCACAATAAAAATTACTTGTGACCATTAAATTCTATACATAAATACCATATTTGTTCATTTATACGTCAAAAGAAAGTTATTATACTTGATAATAATATGTAGGTTTATGATGACTGGAATAAACCAAGTTTCATGTTCGAAAACCGGCTTAATAAATCACAGCAAAATCTTAAAGTGCAAAATATTATTTTTTCAAATGTTTTAGCTAGCTCACTTTAGCTAAGCGTAGCGATGTACAAAAAGTATGTGGTAATGTAGCGACTTTGTTGATGATTATTATTTTAGCTTGTTTGAGATAATGAACCCTTTGAAATTTGTTTTAAAACATCGGTTATTTAAAACTATGCATGAACCCCAGATTCTATTGTGTATCTCATTCACGTACGGACACGTTTTCTTTGATATCACATTACCATGCATTTTTGCAAAACCAAAGAACAACCATTCATCCCCACAGCCAACCACCATCATGTCCAAACATAGTTATCTAGTTGGATTTAGGTATAAATCGTGATGAGCGATGTCTGCAATTATTTGCACAAAGTCGTCACTTTTTGAGTTAGTATTTTGCCTTGTTACGATTACGTATTCATGTTGCTGCGTATTTTGACTTATACGGGGTCACGTTTGTGGTCCGTTGAGCCAATTTCATAAAAAACCTTATCGTGATTTTTGATTTCCAATTTTGGAATGATAACAAATCGTTAACGATTATAACTTGTTGACATCATGCACAACACAAACGGCTAACAAGAGGGATGTGTCATAGGTAGTAAAAGTAGGTAGATACTAGAACGATATGTTGTATGCAGATAAGGGTGATATGTCGATGATTCAATATTCAATGGTATTGATTTGTGGATTAGATCTGTGATAATAAATATTGATGTTGTGTAGGTAAATAAATTATTATTTTATACATAATTATAGACTACTGGATACTATGTGTGAGTTTCGTGTTACACATGTCCTTCTTCAAGGATCTCGATCTCCTCAAATTTAAGTGAAAAGGTTTAAATTTTGATAGGATGATGGTTCTTTTGACATGAACATAACGAATCAAAGTTATTTACTCTGTGTGGCAATCTAGATTGGAGTGGAAATATTTTTTAATTTGTCTGAGGAAGGAATTAATTTTGCTATTTTGGCGAGACTACTCGTGAAAAGTGTAACAAAAATTGAAGGCTAGGAAATGGAGCTGTCATTGTCAGGGCTTGAAAGGCCATGAGGTCGGTTTTGGTCGTTGAGCACATGACACACAGTGCCACATATCGCATTGCTTATTATCATTATTACTTGCATTTTCATCTATCAACACTCAAAAAAGACACTAAATGTGTAGTATAAAAATTCAGTGTGTGCCTGACATTGAAATTCTCTAAAAGATGAATGTTCTTTTTCGCGTAGATATTTGAAGCATATAAAGCTCTTTATTGAGATGAGTAAAGAATTAGAGAATAGGTGGTCAGACAGACATTCATTTTTCATGGCAATAATATGCAGCAGTAGTGGTAGCAGTTTCTGAGGAAGGATATTGTTCATTCATGTCCTGTTTTTTTATTGTTACTTTGAATGTGGGCTGCTCATGATGTGATCGTTCTTTTGATGGCAACGTAATTTGTTTTCATCGTATTTCCTCCAACTGCAGCAGCGTCCGTCGTCAACGTCGTGAGAATGGATGATGGTGGTGGTGGAAATGAGATAGCCGTATATAACGTAGATTATTTTTGTAGGAGGATTTTTACTACGCTTGAGGCTAGAGGCCAGCCACCTTTCTACTTCGATTACCATGATGGGATCCCTCGATAATTTTTTTTGCGTTTACTCTTTTAGAATTAGTAGATGATCGTAATTTTCTGCTACGTACATCTGAGTGTGTAGGTATCTTCATGAATCTTTATAAGTCGACGTGCACATAGCTGAGTATCATACGATAATTCACCCCGTGCTATACCTATATTCAAAGCACCTACTTATTTCTGTTCTGCGGTTGGTGTTATCACTAATTGCAGGAGGCAAACATTTTTACTCATGGTATAATTTTGGGCTTGGAAATCATAAATGGAATTTATTGCTCATGTTGTCTGTGAGTAAATTTATATATATCGTGGCGTTTACCTAACCTGTACAAAGATGTTCAATTTATGAAATAGGAAATGAGATTTTAAGCACAAAGTAAAATGTAAATTTGACGATAGATTATCCATGTAAAATGCTTATAGTAATAAATGTTAATCACCGCCAAATTTTTCTAAGGTAAAATCTAACCGTATATATACCCTTATCAGTTAATCATGTCTCGGATGATCAAATCCATGCATATTTGTATTTTCTTAGCTTCCAGGTATAATTTTTGGCAATGGACTAGACGACTGGTACATACACGGAGATGGTCGTGATCTTTGTGCCGGCGGTTATTAAATACCTACATGTAAACGGAGCAAGATTGAAGATATCATTTGGCTTTGTTTCGCTGTAATGCGCTATGGCGAATGAGCTTTACCGACTTTTTACGCAAAAAAGAAGTCCGAAGTCCATAAGTACGCATCAGCAACTACTTCAAAAATTACGTTCACTCATTTTGCCAGTCGTGTAATTATTATTTTGGTATGCTCTCTATACTTATTATGGAAGGTGCAACACTGCATGTGCTCGTTTA
>JAQFYG010002831.1:0-13733 GCA_034694325.1 Entomobrya corticalis
CGCAAGTGCATCAACAAGTTACGTGCTAAAGTCTGGGGAAGACGTAAACCTGCTCGGAACAGCAACGACAAGAATGCATCTTTTACTATCAATCCCATTTGTTTATATGTAGTATTCTCAATATTTGAACTATATTTGTAGTTTCTTTCATAAGTACAATCTGACGACGAAACTGCGGATGGTGGACGCAGCGTTCGACAGTAGCAGACTATGGGCACCATTAAAGCCAGGAACAGGGGTGCTGGACAAAACTGGAATTAGGCTCGTAACATTTTTTCCATAGAGTTACGTTTGAGTAAAATGTGTAAACATTTAGATGTCAAACGCTTGTTTGGAATTTGGAATCGAAATTTTGCAGTTATTATGTAAAAACACAACGTATTTTTTATTTACTATTTTACATGCTGAAATTTTCTATGACTAATCGTCTGAATAGTAATCAAGAAAAGTTAGCAAAACAGTGCTATTTTATTTATCTGATACGGAACTTGTTGAAAATAAAATAGTATTTGATCCTTTTCAAATTTGAACAAAATGAAAGTGCCTGTTTTGATGCAACAGTTCTCTCGAATCGAATTTGGCATGCGAATCTAGTGACAAATTTTGATGTTTTGAATTTGAAAATAAATGGAGTTTGGTTTATCAAAACGATGAGAGTCCCAGGTGCGTTTTATTTTGTATTTGCTGGAAATTATGCTAGTTTAGTAAATTATGAAATATTGAATGCTTACCTATTATTTTTCATGGCTTTTCATTCAAGTGATTCTGGTTGTCGGTAAAAAAATTAACATTAAAGTAATATTTTTAAATGATGATTGTTTGATTTAGTTATTATTGCTTTGCTTGTTTCAGCATGCAATAGCCTGGATTTTCCTTCAGTTAACACTTATGTTCCGTGTTATATTGTTAGATAACGGAAAAAGTGAATAATTACAAGGCCATAGTGCGTCTGACAAAGATTCTAAAGAAAAAAATGTGACGCTGAGATGGCTACTTAATATTAAAAAAGAAACTGAAATGGACTGGGAAAACTTTTGATTCATTTACAACGGCAATAATTTAGCGATAATACCAATGCTTACATCAAATTGTGGCAAATAGTTGATTCTAAAAAAGTCAGTATTTTCATGTATAGGCATATTTGAGTGCAAATTTTTAAATCTGGATGGGATTTTTTGGCGTCAGTAAATGACATTTTTTATTAGTTTCTTGCTTCTACAAAAAATGAACACATAAATGCTTCAATAATTTAATCAGTTGTCAGACAACGAGAATCTTCAGATAAAAAACCTTACAAAATTAAGTAAAATTAAACAAAATTGTATTTTAAAAAGTAAATACCTTATAAACAAAATCAAAATTACGCAAAATAATTAACAGAAACCTGAAACTTTTTAATTTATGGAAAAACTAAAAATAAAACTTATTTTCAAAAATTAAAATTGAACAAAATTGCATTTAAAAAATTAAAAACCTTACAAACATGCATAAATATATGCGAAACTTTTCAAAAAAATTGAAATTTACCAAATCAACAAAACTGGTAAAACTTAATAATTGGATTTAAATATTGCAAGTGCATGCCAAAAATTATAATATTACAAAAATTTAAAAATGAAAAACCTTACAAACATCAATGAAATTAGCAAAATTAATGCCAACAAAATTAAATCATTACAAATTACTAATAAAAACTCAATTTATAATAAACAAAACAACCTGTACAATTTTACATACAAAACTCCAAACAAATTGCATTCATTTCACTCTTTTTCAAACTTCAACAACACTACCAAACAACAATTTTGTAACAATTAAAATTATAAATTGAAAATAATAAAACAAAAATAATTAGCAAAAGGCAAAATGCAATATAAACTTGTAAGTTTGTACCGAAATACTACACATAAAACATTAAAAATTGACACAATTTTCATTGATAATTAGATAACTTTATATTTTTTTATATTCACTTTTCACGTCTCTGTAAATCATAATTTTTGCAATCACTAAGCATCATATATTACAAAAATTCATTCAGATTTCTCCATGTTATTTTTTTCTTCCCCAAGCCTGCATATCATGGAATTTTTTAAATTATCAGCTTCTTGACAATTCACCAAACAAACAAAACAATCAATATATTTTTGAAAATTACCAATCCTTTTCAAAATATCACATTTGAAAATTTTAATCTCTGTTTTGCTTTTAGTACTTACTTATTCACAACTTTTATCTATTTTGTGCCAATTTTCAAAACCCAATAATCTACTTGTCAAAATGTCACAAAAAACCTCCAAAACTATTTATTTATTCCAAATATAAATTAAAAAAGGAAAATAGAGCTAAAAACGGATTAAACAAGTGAAAAACAATAAAACTGAGAAAAATAAACAGACACAAATACGGCTGAATTTATGATAGAAATTAAAAACTGAAATGGTAAGAAAACAGCCGAATTATTTGTTAACAGTATCTATTAGAAATGGAGATAATTTTATGGTTAGTTAGGAAAAATACGATTTGTTAGTAAGCATGTCGGCAGCCGTAGTTCGGTGTTGGCAAGTCAGTAGAGTACTTTTTGTCCGTTGTGTGAATTGTATTTATTTTCATTAAAACATTAAAAAAAACATAAATAACCCGCAACGTTGAGTTTTTTGTTGGACATACAAGTTCAACCTTGGCAACTGCCAGATGAAAAAGCTTTTGCTTGTAGGTAAACGCTTGTCGTTCCGAAAAGTCGCAAGTTTTTCCGATGTTATCAACTCAGCAAACACAGTGTCCTAATTTAAAGAAAAATGAAAAATTGCTAATTTCTGAATGTTGTACTAACAAGGAACAATACAGACTTTGCCAGCTTTAAATGAGCTACTATTAGCACAACTGATGCTAATAGTTGCTCATGTAAGGCTGAAACAGGTTATATAGTAGTATATAGTAACCGTGTTTTATGGAACTTACATGGGGCTCGGCGATTATAAAGTCAACTTTCTCTGGGAGAAAATATGTTCCAATCATTCTATCATTCTATCTACGTTTCTGCGTACGCATATATTCTTCTGTTTGTGTCTCCATGTTCGGTAAATCTACGGGGTATGGTGCCAAATGTCAAATATCTTATTCCAGGGACCGACTTTCCACAGAAATTTTGTCGCCCATCCAATGAGCAATACAAGGGTTCATCGTTTGCCATTTGAGTGGAATCGCATAATTTAGTGATAAGTTTGATCGAATGGATTTCCTCGGCCACGTCGTGGTCAAACTTTCTATAAATAACAAGAAATAGGAGGGAATAAAAATAAGATCTGACAGAGCTAAACGTCTTACTCCATACACACCTCCTTATACCATATTTTTATTCCGATTTTACTACCGCACGCACTGCACTTGATTTGAAGATATGAACCACGTTGCTTTACTTTACTTGCTTACAAATGTCTTTTACAGGCTTTCCCATAACATAAATGAATCACAGGACATTCATTACTGGTTTCAAAGAGGAGACATTACAAAATTGTGAGTGCTTTAGTGCTGATTTGCTTGTATGTCGTATAAATTGCAGTGTCTTGTTTGCTGCCGTTGACTGTGCAAAGATAAAGATTTTCGATTTTCGACGATTGAAATGAATTGCCAGTCATGGTTTATGGTTTATAGTCGCTTATAAAATGATGTTGATATTAGGAATGTCTTTTGATAAATGTGATGAAATTCGTTAATTTAAAAATTGTACATTTGCCTTAAGGTTCAGGTTTAGACTTTAAATATAATATTAATAACAAATGCATGCATTATAATGCGCCTACCTATAAAAAAATATGCTAGTAGTATACAAATATAGAAAATGTACCCTATTTTAATTATAAAAGTGTCAATTCGATAAAAGTTTTGTCGGCTGCAGATGTAATGACGTCAATCATTATGTTAGTTACACGCAAGAGTGAATATTATAATTTATCGAGTCTTTATTCAGTCTTAATTGAAAACATTTGACAAACATTAATAAAAAAAGCATGCAAATTATATAAAGTATCCGAAAAGTGTAAATTTATAATTTTGTCGTTATATTCATGAAGCATATCTTACATAAAACGACACGTGAAACCATTAATCTATAACTCAATTTATTAATGGAAAAATGTAGTATTAATTGTAATGATATTAATGACGGCATGCAAAAGTAGTAATATTGACAACAACTACAATATTAGCTAATTAAATGGGGGGAATCAATTCCCAAACGTTTTTACCTCTGTCTTGCCAAACTACTCCTCATCATGTACGGAGATCAGTAAAAATTAAATATATTACAACATGCTTTGCAAAAGAAGTATGATGTAAACTCTTTCTCTAAATGTTGGTTTTCGTTTTGGAAAAGCAACACAATAAACCGTCATGCTTTCATAAACACTTTGCGGATAGTTATGACGAGGCATAGAGTGAGTTGGCTGTGGAACATTAAGATCCAGTATTATATGGTTTTTACAAAAATTATCCACATTTGACCCACTCCTATGCCTAGCCATAACTTCCCACAAAGCTGCAATTCTTTTAAACGGATATAGAATCCACCTTACTGCTACAGTAGAACGACCCCCACCCCCGCCAACCAGAATCTCACGTCTTATATTGTCCCCACCCCCACCACTGCTACCCCTCAACAAACTTTCCAACAATCGCTGTGCAGACTCGCGCATATTCTACGGATTCCTCCCTACCCATTGTTCATCCTCATCGGTCCAGGGCTCAAAGGTCGTCTCCCGAGATCTGGAGGGTGCCTGACTCCATAGCCGAGGAGGTACTGCTGGTGTTCCCTGTCGGGATAAAGTTGGCGGCGGCAGTGGTGCAGAGACACCACGAAATCCATTCGCAGCGGTAGTGTGTCTGGGCGCACTGCTGTCCATGGAACGTGTTCGAGGAGGAGACCTGCTGCAACTGCGTTCGGGAAGAGTAGGTGTGCTCAGATGCAGTGTGTTGCTTCTTCGACCATTCCACCTCCATACCCTTCACTAAGCAAAACGAACAACAACTCCAACGAGAATCCCCACCAAAACAGTTAGCCCAACGACAAGTTTAATTGTCTGTGAATGTTGTGCTGTAACAAACAAGAAATTAAATTCATATAGTTTCTGTTCTTTTAAGGAATAAAAATTTGTTTTTATCATTGAACTTTCATTATCCATGCATCATTAAAAGTTTCGCCTTCTCGACTCAGGCCTCCATGAATCATTAAAAAAACTTACCAACCATCTCCAAGTATTCATAATAGTAAGGCGATGGGGCAGTTGGCTTAACTTTACAAAGTTCCGTTGCCTAAAATAAATACATAATATTAGCATTAACATTGGCTTTTATTTTGTTTCTTTGAAAGATATTTGTTTAATCTTAAAAATCTTACCCCATGTGAGACTAAATGAAGAGGGCTACCCCTATATTGTGCTTTTATTATGCAATAAAGGGTGGTAAGTCGGTTCCATTTTGCACCCAGTAGCAGTTTTTCAAAACGCACTTGACGCAGTCTAAAATTGAATTGCACTGCAAAAGAATAAATTAATAAAATTTAATCTTCTCTGTGACGTTCCAATTTTAAATTGGCACGTTGTCATTAATACGAAATCATTTTAAATACTTTACCTTAACCTGAGGATACATTTTCCAAATGTGTAATGCAGCGTAAACAATGCCGACAAAATTATATTTTTCCAATGTCAGCTGCACCTCCCAAACACACTCGACACTCAATCAAAATTTAAATAACTAAAACGGATTTGTTTTAATAACTTTCAACAATAGTAACTTTAGCCTCCACACTCGGTTTCAGACTCACTGATTCTGGAAATAAATATCAAATCTAACAACACAAAAACAAACAACAGATGATGATGATGATCAAATACAAGAAAATTTAACGGTGACGGAGACGGAGACAGCAATAGTAACTTTGAGATCTACACTCGGTTTTGGACTAGCTAATTCTGGATGTCAATATTGTATCTAACAACACACAATAACTTACAACAGATGATGATGATGATGAAATACAAGAAAAGAGGATGGTGACGGTGACGTAGTCAGCAATAATAACTTTAGCCTCTACATTCGGTTTCGGACTCGCTGCGTCTGTAAATAGATACAAAATTAAATTGCTTACAACACATTTAAATAAAAGCCCATTATTAATTTAGTTACTATTTATTAGCTGCAGCACAACTTACAAAATTCTTCACAACTTTAGACCAGCTGTGCAAGTCAATAACACGCTGATTTCCTAGTTTTTTCTGTATGTTGCATCCCTGAATCCAGCAAAACCACAACAAACAGCAGATGATGATGATGAAATACAGGAGAAAATGAAATCGGACATGGCTAATTTTAGCATTGCCAAGCACTTTATACTACTAGCGTACATGCATGTATCACTTGTTTGTGTTCATGCAGCATGCGGCTATCTCTTGCCAAATATTATTATCTGTCCATCTCGATTTTAACTGAATGTGTCGACCTCCGTGAGACAATAAAAGGATTTTGAACGAACTCTACACCTTTTTTAGAACAAAAGCCTCACGACCAATTCAATTTGCTCATATGGATTGAGAAAAATGATAGGTGGGAGAAGACAACACAAAGTTGTTTCTTCTTTCCTGTCTCTTCAAATCTCGATCAAAAACAACTTGTCAGACTGGATCTATTAAGTGCTTTAAAATACGTTCATCATTCAGAAAAAAATACACGTTCCCTGAGACTGAGGGGTGAGAACTGAAAAACAAACGACGATTGTATGAAGAGTTGTTTGGTTCCTTTTTTTGCTTCTTTCGTCATCATCATCAGACTGTTATTTTGCTATACTAGTAGTACATATGCATGTAAAAACTTTTAGGAAACCAACCGATACTTGACACACAGTAAATACCATATGTGTAAGTTTTCATCTGAGCTCTTTCCACACTGTGAGAGTTCAAGCAAATTTTAAACCCTGTTTAAATTTATTACCATGCTACTCTTGAACAAAATGATAAGTGGTATGAATATATGAGCTGACTTGGAGTATGGCCAGCATCGCATTTTTAATTCACTTTTGTTATTCCTCCCATCAAAGACTTTGCTTTGTTGAAAAACAATTTCAGCTAGTTCAATCTTTTGATGATTTAGGAGAAAACAGCCGATGTTGGTTGTCTGGTTGTCAATTTTCTTTAACTACCACTGCAAAAAATGTCATGTAAAGAAACACATCAAATAATTATTTGAAATGGAGCAATTGTGTTTTGGCCTAGCTTTGGCCTCATCAGTGTGCAATAGCATTATACACAGACACAGTAAATTGATAAAGAAAAATAGTTTGCATAAAATGATTAATTGAAATGGAGCAATGGTGTTTCGGCCTAGTTTTGGCGTCATCAGTGTGCATCAGCATTATACACAGACACAATTTAATTTAATTTATTATTGTGCCCCCAAAATTAAGATATGTACAATTTTCAAATTATAGACATATTTAGTCAGTAGCTCCAATCATATGTTTAAGCCATCAATTTGGAAATTTGATTGGGGTAAAAGGATGCACCCCTTGTTGCATCCCTTGTTGATGCACCGTGTTCCACATACTGGTTAAATACAGTTCCACCACAGTTACTTAACACATGTGTAATAGATTCATGTACAGTTGCCACCTGTACAGCAAAGTCACTTGGCATTCGAATTCTGTAAATTCGTAGCAAATCTTTAACCGTGTCGAAACAGAATTGAAAACATTTTGCACAAAATCTGATGTCACGGGCAGAACGGCCTTTTTGATGTGTTGGAGAGCATTGGCTGTAATTTTTTACTATTGCAGGAATTTTGAAATTCAGCTTTCACAAATAACAATTTTTCGATGAGATTAAAGTGTACAAATTCCTTTATACATGACCCAAAAACAATGTTTACAATGTTCTTTGCAAATTGTTTGTATAATCACGCTTTTCTTGGCTTCATCAACAAACTCAGTGTAGCCATGACTGCAATCACAGTCATCGAAATAGGTATCCAGAAATCAGAGGAATCAAACTCGCACGCGTCGCTCATTATGGCAGCGAGAGTATGTGTGTGTGTCTGAAACCAAGTCCGGAGACTAATAACTATTTTCTGAAATGCAAGTGCTTTTATATTGCGCCTGGCTATCAACCAAAACAGAAAAACTGTTTTAAGTAACGTCATAATAACAGCTAAAATATTTGATGTAGTCGTGCGTCATTGCATGTTATGTATGATAAAAATGACGTCACAATGCTGGAATGCAATGACCGTCAACATTTTGAAAACTGGCAAGCGTTTTGACCTAAGCTGGTCTCATCATCAGCAAAGCCAAACGTAAATGATTACGTTTTATTGCTAGACGCTTTTAGATGCGCCAATCAATTTGAGTAAACAGTAGATGTCCAAATGACCATATGTAGCCAATAATGGTTTAGAAATTTGACTTGTCGCTGTCCACTTAGTATCCATTAGGTTATGAAAATGAGCTAGTTTAAGCTCAAAGTTTGCTGGCTTATTTTTTGAGAAAAATTAAATACATTCATGGATACTTGATCGAAAATTCATGTAACATTCTGAGCAAAATTGCTGCTTAGAATGTTGCCAATTGCATTGCAAAAAATTTTGAAAATTAATGTAGTATAAAACGGAACTAGAATCCAGTAATTCAAAATTAATGTATTTGCTTTCGTGGACAATCTCGGCAAAAATGTTATAAAACTTCTTCACACACGTAAGGCACTTGTTTTTTGTGTCCTTGATTTTGCGAATTAAAGCATCTAAAAACCAGTCTTTTTGTGAGATCAAGTCCGTGGGATAAAGCAACGGATAATTTTCCCTTTCGCTGGGCTGGTTATCCAGTTTGTTCATGGTTGTGAAAAAATATTTTTTCTGTCTTGTGTCTATGCTTAATGCACATATGGAAAATAAAAAGCTACTAGCATAAAACACTTACGCTCTTAAGTTAAAAATTTTGGTGACCCCAAATCAAAATTATCAAGTAGTCCTCCCAGCTCTCCGTTTTTTTCTTGATGAGATGAGCAAGAAATCAAGTTGCTTTGATG
Organism: Entomobrya corticalis; assembly: GCA_034694325.1. NCBI lineage: Eukaryota > Metazoa > Arthropoda > Collembola > Entomobryomorpha > Entomobryidae > Entomobrya > Entomobrya corticalis. The sequence continues at coordinate 9,072 of JAQFYG010002831.1, forward strand.
ATCACAAAATCCAGCAAACATTGTTGCAATCAGTTCTTGGGAAATTGGCATGTGCCTAGAAAAACAGCGACAAAATGTTTGAAAGTAATTAAACAAGCAACTAGCACATACTTGTTTGTGCACTGAAATACAATCAAGGTTGACTGGTTCTTCTTTTAAAGAAGAGGAAATATTTTGGCGAGCTTGCTTTCGGTTTTTATCCTTGTCAGTAGCAAATTTTATCTGAAGATAGCTCAAGTTTTTCCCCGTCGACGCGTGTCCGGACGAAACCGAAGGCAAATCGGACTCAACTGAGGAAAACAAGATGTGAAATAAAATAAAAATTATACCAGTCTGAAGCTCCTGTGAAGAGCAGTACGTTTTAATGACGGTACGCATTTTAGGCAACAACGCTTGAGACGCTTGTAAAACGTTTTGACTATGACGTCAATGCGTACAAAGTCGTCAGAAAAAATTTCCAGTGATGTAATTCATATCTGGCCCAAAACAAAATAAATCATCCACATAATTTGCTGTCATTGCCCTGCACTTTGACATTTGAAATTTTGTCTTCAAGGGTAAAATAAATACTTATAGACAAATTTAATCCAAGTGGGTCAAACGCTTCTACAATTATTTGCCTTAGCGCTTTGTAAACAAAGACCCCAATCTAATGGCCTGGCATTTTTTATCCTCTCTTTACAGTATTGGCAATAATAAAAGTTGGCAGTGTAGACAAATCCAAAGACGTTATTTTATCATTTCCACACACCACATATTGAACCTTCTTTCCTTCACACAGGCATCTTTAAAAAATTTCCAGTACCTCCGGGTCCATTTAAAACAATTTAAACTGTTACTTCTTCCTTTGACAAACTTAAAATGGTTTGATATTGCAGAAATACAATCACATCAATATCTTCACTCAAGGCAGATCTAAATTTTACAGCATATCTAATTGAAGCTTCTATAGTGCTCGAAAAGCTTCCTTGCTTTGACGTAGGCAAATTATCAAACACTTGTAGAAATAAAATATCTCCATATTGATCTGGAGTCAGTCAATTACTTTCATCGCAAGTTAGTTTCTGTGTTTGCATGTAGTGAAGCAAAAAGTCTCGGCTGTTCATATGAACAGGGCTTGATCTTAGTAAATATTCTTCTCCGTCGACAAGGATACTGCTTGTTTCAATATTTTATGGTTTGTGAGCAATGTTGCATGGTTCCACTTGGAATGTAATATGTGACGATGTTTTCATCTTCGTAGCTGTACTTGAAAGGTTAATTGCCATCAATCATTTTCTGGTGCATGGAGACGACCTGGTCTGAAGCCATAACCCTTTTTATTACGAGTTGACATGTTTCCATTTTGAACATGGTATTAAAAGCTGTTCCTTCCGATAGTGGCTCTGAGTCCAAGCAAAATGCATCTACTGATCTTTTTAATACAATTCGCATTAATACTTGTGGAGGTGCAAGCTTCAAGCATCTAAACAAACCGTGTAATAATGGGCCGTACACAGTATCATTTTGCACTATCCTTTTCTTTCTGTTGGTATAACCAACGTTTTTGTCAGTTTAGTCGTCTCCAATGTCGGTAGTGTATAGTTGGCAGAGTAGTTTTATTCCTTTTCAGATTTTGAGGTAAATAAAGTTTGTCTTATAAAAGAATGATAAGGATAAAAGTTACTATTGGGAGTAAGGTTTTTATTTGCAAATTCAAACTCAAAATTTTGGAAAAGTGAGTGCAAAAAGTTGTTTCCGGCAAACGCTGTGCTTGAGCTAATGTCTGCTCCCGTCTTGTCAGTAATTTTCCCTGATACGTGCAAAAAAATGTCAGTGAGATCTGTGTACTGTACTGTGAAATGCACTGCAAATTCTATTGGATTTGATGGCAAGGCGATGGGGAAAGTAGGATACACTTTTTCATACATTAATCCCAGAACCCCAACTTCAGACAAGGGAGTCTCATTTGACACAAGTTGAGTTGTTACCCCAGTCGCTGAATGCGACACTTTTAATTGACCTTAACATTGTAACTAGCGGCGTCTTTGTTTGGTTGGCTTGCTTTTGTGTCTTCCTCTCCCCACAAGCGATGAGCGACTAACGCCTCGCTTCGGTTTCCACTTTCCTCTTAAGTTCGTTTTGCTCCTTCGTTTCTTGGTTCTTTTGTATATTCCAATGGAAACCACCATGGATCAACTACTTCTTGAATTTCCTCTGCACGCCATTTTCCCCAGACAACACCTTGTTTCGTTGCAAATTATTTTCCTTACTTTTAACATTTTCATTTAAAGTGTAGCACTAATAGATTAGGCTCTTTGGAAGTGGGAAGTGGCACAAGGTTGTCATCCAACAATTCAATTTTTATGGATGAAGTTTCAAATTGACACGTAGGGAGGTAAATTGGAAAGCACGGAGAATAATGATTCAACTTTACTCCTATTTGCCTTTGGACGACGGCAATTATTGGAATGGATTTTTCGCAATAATAGTTTGTAGCGACAGCACTACACACGACGAGAACCCGATTGGCAATGACTGGTGGCCCAGGCTCAACCCTCTTTAAATAATCTTCACGAATAGTTGGATTTTAAGGTCAATCACATTCCGGGGAATTGAAACTGTTGTTTCCTTTGAAAACTGTAATCCGAAAGGAAACTTTAAATATTTTGCAAGAAACGAAGAAAGGACAATGTTCTTATTTTTGGATAAAGTGTCTATTGTAATTGTAGAATTTTGTTCATCTACAGATACATTTATTACGTGACCTATTGTTGCGGCGCATCCAAAACTTGCCCAAAGTATGTCTGTAACTTTTGGGTCAATTAATTGCGAAACTACTGCCTTTTAAATTTCCAATTTTGACCTATCTACCACAATAATGTCATTTACAGAAATTGAATCAAAAAGCAAAATGTCTGGAACTAATGTACTGAAATAGGTTCCTGGAGCAAACGTTTTTTGAGCAAATCCAAATATTTTTGCCAAATTGGTGTCTAAATGGACTTCATACCCAAACTCATAATTATACTCAAGTTTGGAACTTTTTGGAACTGCGCCACCTTCATAAGTTACAACTATTGAAAACGAAACATGACGTTGTTTCATCGTTCATTAGAGCCTGTCACAAATCCAACAAAATCACTGTAAACCTTTTGCACTCTCGTTGTATCGTCTTTTTTCTGGTACATCCAAAATGTATTTTGCAACTTGGCTTCATTAAAAAATGGCTTTGCTGTTTTTGTTTGTGGAACAACAACATCATCCTAAACTGATGCTACCGGAAGAAATTTGTCAAAATAGCTTATTGAGACAAGGCTTACATTATAGTATTCCAATTTGAAATTGTGAGCAAGCTGATTTTGAAAGTGGTTACTCGTGTTCAATGGGAAAAATTGCATTGATTTTTGTGAATGCAAAGTAACTAAAAAAATATCCGTTATTGGCTCCATTTTGAGATTTTTGGCTTTTGCGAACCAATTCGCCTTCAACGTAAGTTCTTGAAGTTGATTTAATTCTAAATCTTCAAGTATATAACTCGCAAAAAGATAAGTTGTTTTAATCTCTTTAATTTTATAGAGTTCTTCTGAGTAATTGGCTTTGTAGTATTTTTGATAAACGTAGCCGCTTGACGCTAATTTAAACTGTTTCAACAACTTTAAATTTTGGACGTCTAGGTTTTAAGATCACAAATTTTGAATACAGCCTTTCCAGCAAGGTATCAAAATCCTTCTTTTTTATATTGTTTGGAGCAAAAGAATGCGACGAGTGAATAGTCGAATTATAGTTTTTCATCAGCTCGGGCAATGCTTTCAGCCAGCGTTTGGTCTTGTTTTCTGTAAACTACCTCCCCATTCTCATCTTTAGGGTGCTAATAGGTGAAGTTAAGATTTTGAAGTAAACAGTGAAAGTAGGAACAATATTGTGACATTGCATGAAAGGAAAAGTTGACATTGGTGAAAGGAGCATTGGGCAAAGGTAAAAACTGGAATATTAACAATACAAAATTGACCTGCATATATAATTGGTTGAACATTGGTAAGAGTAAAACACTAGAGTTGAATGAAATGTCGTAAAATTATTACGGTTCATATTTATACATACGCATGTATAGCACAACAACAAAGAAAACGTAGTACTCGTTAAATTAGTCAAAGGGTGTACGCTGGCTTACTCAAAGGGCGTATGTATGAATGTGATGTTGAACAGCACACATTATTCATTTTAGTAAAAAACGAGAACTAAACTGCACCAAATTTACATAATGTGCAAACTAGGTCAAATTATAATCATACTAAACAATCGACACAAAAGGACTAAGAACACGTCCAAACACATACTAAACCCTAAATAAAGCCGTTTACATGCAAAATCAGATGTTTAATTATTGAAACCTCATGTTTAGCTGCTTACATGTTACATTGCGTCAACCCCACTTCACTTCAATATTACATTAGTATCACAACCAGAGGAGTATAAAGCCTCGCTGCCGATGATGATGATGATGATGATTTTCAGTGGCGGTTTGGACTGGACAATTTAAATTTTTTTAAATTAAAAATTTTTAATGACTAGTCTGAAAAGTTTAAACTTTGACCTTTACGGAATATTTCGGTCAAAATCATGTCCCTTCAGTGTAATTGACTTTTACAATCAATATTTAGTCAATTAATAGAAAAAAAA
>JAQFYG010002832.1:0-13733 GCA_034694325.1 Entomobrya corticalis
CACATTAACCTCACTTGACATTACTTTCCTAAAGATATAGACCTACAGCCACTTTGAAACTTAACAAGCTTTATTATAGTTTATTCTAAAAGCAAGCATCTGCTTGTTTACTATAAAAAAGCAAAATGAGAATCAAATTCACTTTCTCGCTAGATCGGATTAAATGATACACATACGCTTGGTTTTTTCTGGATGTTTTGCTGCTTGTATAAAAATTGCATGAGAAACTGTCAGATAAACGTTCATTTTATAAAATGGAACAATACGGCTTTAGCTTGTACTATACTTGCTTCTCTTTACGGTTATGCTGCATAATCTTCTTGCAGTTACTGGAATAAGGAGAGTCTAGAAACGTGGGATCACAGCACAAGACTTAAGCCTCGGGCTTGGCTTGGCTAAACATAAATAAGCTATCTTGACACAACATTTTTTGCCATGCTAGCTAATGCAAGTAAACTTTTTTCTATTAAAAATCTAAACGAGGTCATCGACTAGAACTGAAATATATTGGTCTGAATTATGTAGGTATATATGTTTTACTTTCATGATAACATGTATAAATAAATACCTATAAGGGAAGGGAATAGACCATTAATGGTTTTGAAGGGTATGAAGGTTATGTACACATTGAGAATAACCGAGTAAATAAACATAGAGCCAGAGCCCCGTATTTCCGAAATATCTATTTTACGTAAGGGTAAGGTACCAATAGCCTACTTTTAAAGTATTGCACAATTTAACCTTTCTTTAACCAGAGAGAGCCATTCGGGGTAAGCATTTTAAACTTCTTTAAAAACGAGGTAAATTGCTTTCATTTTTTATTATCCGTAAAAATACTCGCAATCAGTTTAGCTAGAAAGGCAGTTACAATGGGACAGTCAGATTTAAAGAGAACAAAGATTTCTAATAAATTTTACGTGTATAAAAACACAGGAAGTAAATATACTAGTAGAATTATACAATATACGAGAGAAATGCCCATTCAACTCTTGGGGGATCAACGGAATGATGGATAATAATCATGTTGATTACAACGATGAAGAGTACACGACCATCATCTGTACTCTCATGATGCCCTTTTGCTGAGTTTAGTGTGTGTTTTTTACCCAGTTACTTTTTAAGTCTTTCTTCCTCGTTGCCGATGATTTTTGTTTACTCCTCTGTACCAAAAGGACATTTTGATAACATCAACTACTGATATGTACGCACGTTAAACACACAAAATAAGATAATGATGATGAGCACTATAAGTTTCTGGTCCATCTACAATTTCCTATAATACTGCTGTATGTATCTTTTGGCATAAGAGAAAAGTTTTTGTTGGGTTTGTTGGTAAAAAGTGCACAAACTGGAAAAAATCATTGGGTTACTGGAGGGATTTTTTGTGTGTAGCTGGGATTTGCTGGATATGAAACCCACCATGGGGTTCTAAGTCAGCTATCGTCCCAAAAAAACTCTGGTGCGTGGTGCACTTATACTTTAACCTAAGTTTGTAGATGTTGACGTACACGAATGTATGTATATACAATGAGCAGTTCTGTGTCGTGTGGCGCACAGATTTTTTTTCTCTCTTTCGGTGGAGTAAGCTGAGCAACTTGCTTAACAAGACGCACTGGGAATTCATGGCACATGTCGAGATTCAAAGTTTTCAACTAAGTTTTCCCCTTTCACTTCTTTATAAGTATGTACCTACCTATGTATCATCTGTGCTGCCCTTACATATAATCATAGATGAACATGTGACGACGGATTTCACACTGCACTAGAAAGTAGCGTTCGGTACTGCTCTTTGGCTGTAATAAGGCTTTGACTCAGTTTTTTCAGAGACACCAGATCTAGATCAGCAATCTTTGTTGGTAGCAGCAGCCCTGATATTACACATTCATGCTGATAAATCTACACAGTAACAGTCAAACAACAGCAGGGGCATCAACGATGCATGCTGATAGTAATGATGATAGTGGAAATGTAGTGATGAATAAAAACGATGAGAAATTCATGTGACTCCATGCATGTGCGGTGGACAGTCATGTCATATCATAATATAAATTATGCTATGCTTGCATGACCAATACTGCGGGACAAAGTGGCATTAGTATATTTATGCTAACGCTAACGATTGCCTTTTCTCCATTGAAGGAATACTAGATCACATGCAGTACATATTTTCTGCGTAATAGAGTGGACTGTGGATGCTAAATAAATATTCAGTCTATGCAGTACCGATAAACGATAAATCCTTCGTTGTGTATACATTCACAAAAATACCAGCTTTTTTAGTATTGACTTTCGTCAGATCAGATCACAGATCTCTAAAAAGTCTTTGTGTATGTATGTATGCCTTCTGGATCCTCTCTCCGCATGGTGAAAGGTTTATAAGCATGAATTTTCATTTGGTTGAAAGCCATAAATTTAATATTAGAAAACTAAAGGGACCTTCTTCTGCTCTATTTGCATGATACAGACATTGCACCAAAAATCCTTTAAAGTATACAGTGCTTTCAGTCTAACACGTAAAAAGATTCATTTTAATTTCAACTTGTCGTATGCACGCAGCTATGGAGCTATGACTAAAAAACTGTTGTACAATGCACCAAAATCTCCACTCCATTTACACGGACAGTCCATAATATGCATGCGTAATGCAAGTGTATAGGACGAAAAAGGAGATCGAATTCACTGGTGTCCCTTAGATCAACCAAATAACCTAATATTTTATGAACAGTGTTTCATTTTGTTAAACTTGTTTTGGTGGCGTGTGTCGTGTAAATAAACGACAGTTAACATCACTAAAAATACCGTCGTACCCGTGTGTACACCAAAATGTGTGTGAAAGACATGTCATAAATCTTGTTTTATTTTGTGCAATTACGAGAACACACACACACATTATATTGCAATGTTCCTTTCTCAAGTAAAAAGGATTTTATTTCGACTACTAATATACTAACGCAACACCACAGTCACCGCCACTATCACCAGTAAAATTTTGTTTGACTAAATAGCGGTGAGTTTCGTACTACGCACAAACCCAGTGTATAAAAGTGTCGAGTAAAAGAGGAGACATGTCGTGTTTATTTGAAGTGGTTAACTGGCTACTACTTACCCCCACTCATTGTTTGGTCTTTTTCACGATGAAACAACAACTCAAACTTTTAAACGTTACACACTCCTTTGCTTCATATAAAACCCTCTCTTTCACCACTTGACTAGGCTTTAATGTTACATAAAAGTGAGCAAATGTATAGTTTGATTGCTATTCATTGGGAAATGTCATGCATGGGCGGTAGTGGTAGCATGTTTGTATATGTTGTTTATGGTCTTTTGATGTCCGGATGTAAAACAAATTACACGAGTTTAATATCACATGGATTGATCAAAGCAATCGGAAGTCATTAAACAGGTGCCTTAATGACTTTTCTATTTCATTGAATTTTCCTGGTTCTCTTCGTCGTGTGATGTAGGTGCTGTTGAATCGCTGTTGATGTTGATAGCGTTTGATGTGATGTGGCGTACAGTTTATATTCATACTTTGCACGTTGTACGAACAGCTCATTTGTTGAGATTATGATAGAATCGGCTATAGGATCATAGTTGTTGTATGTGGGTATGAAAATTATAAGCTTCGAAGTAGTGTGATGATGGCTCAAGGGGAAGTGAAAAGATGATGAAAATTTGATAAAATACACATAAATAACATACATAAGGATCCATGCACGACATCTCAGTTACATTTAGATAAATTGAGGGTTGAGCTTGGTTAATAAATTGATGATGTATAATTCATTCCTAATTTGGCTTTTGACTTTTATGTACTTTATTATTATTCTCTGGTACCATACTTTTTGGTCATCATTGCACCAAAACAAATTTTATCATTTAAGATAACTAAAATTTCTAATTGCACAACACATTTAAGTCAAAGTGGGGACCTGACCCGAGATTTGGGGAAATTAAAATAATTTATTGCTTATATAAACGAATGTGCACTCCACGTATTTCAATGTTAATTGGCTGAATTTGGTCAAATGCCAATTAAACTTTACAGTTAATAGCATAAAATTTTATAAATTATATACACCGGGAAATTTCATTGATCATTACGCAAGTTATGTTTAAGGTCTAACAAATTATTTTACATTTAACAGCTTATAAGGTTTAATCTCTTTTTATTTACATTCTAATGAAAACGAGATAGGTTGAATACGTTTTAGTCTTAAGTAAAAAAAGGTAGCCTAAGTAAGCTGAATTTTAGTCTGTGGTTGAAGCTCCGAGGAGCCAACAATCTTTTTAGTTGAGTAATTGCTCCTTTCACCTTTGTAGTGTTGCGTGCAACCTGTCATCGAGTCGTTACTTTCTTTGACCCAACCAAAAACCATTTTACATTTTAGGGGTCAATTAATCAACTATACCACTACACTAGTCGACGTATGTGTGAATTAATACGGCATACGGCCACAATTTTTCTCTCTTACATGTTTCTTACTGGTTTTGTATTTGTGTTTTTAAAAGCAATAAAAATGCTCCTTTCCGGATTAGTGATACATAAATAATATTTGATGTTATTTGTAATAAACAAAAGTTTTATAATATATTAACTTTAATAGGTAGCATGAAAATTTACGACAGGTGTAGGTGTGGCGCTATAATAGCATAAACCTTTTAAAATGCTCTTACAATTGTTTGCATTAACCATTATCATTAATCATTATTGCGATTTGCTTGCCTATGTTATGGCAGAATGTAAAACATGCAAGTCGACATTGCATTGATAAACGTCAAGATTTCCTTCTCGTTTATCGATTCAAAACTACAAAATGACATTGACACATGTGCTGTATTAGTGTGTTGGTTCATGCAACTTTACAATTTTGGGGAAGTAGGCTGTAAGTTAATTTTTTTCATAAACATTTATTTTGCAAACACTAATGTTTAAGTCTGACAGTCAAAGTTTATAACTTTATTATAAGCTTGTAAACTTGATAGGTTATACGAGGGTTATATAAAAATCTACGTTGATAGAAATGCAGACAAGAAATGTGAATGACTACATATCATGTACAAAACTGATTCAGAATAAATACAAAACACGAAATAAAATTATGTACATATATAGCACATGATTTTCCTAAGAATGTTATAGCAGAAGTCAGAAAGGTACACACAATGTATTTCGTACATACAACATGACACGGCTGTCAGCAACTGGCGTCAGGAGTCAGCGGCGTCTTTGCAAAAAATGAGACAAGTTTCATGTAGAAAACACCCACATGCAGACCAACGACAATGTAATTGCTGCTAAAAATATTTTCTCCTACGTTCGCTTTATTGTGAAAGCTTTAATGCTTGCGCCTCATGAAAGTGTGGTATGGTCAGTTTTACATAAAGGAAATGAGGAAAACAAACGAAAACAGCCAGTAGTAATATTACCGGCTTATTTATGCAATTTGAACAAATATTTACAACTGTCAAATGAGCAAGCATAATAAATGCACGCCCCGTTTTTACTGTTTCTATTGTGTTTTGCCTCTATTCTCCAGGCAGAACAATGAAAACAGAATCGCCACTAAAACGAAAGTGCTAAAGCTTATGCAACACCTTCACAATTCTGGCCAAACATTCTTTGCAAAATTTTCGAGTTAAGCTGAATGAACGGGTGAAAGTGACAACGCTGCACATTCACATTTTCACGCAACTTTATTTGTTAGGCAAACTGCATGACAGCGTGCGGAATGTTGTTTAGGCATCATATTATGCACACCCACAACATATCTGCCCGTTGTTTTCCATTGCCATTGTGGAATGCTGCCTTTTGTCATTGTCCATATGGGTCACTCCTACGAGCATTGTTACAACAGGATTACTGCCAGATTACAAGGAATAAAATGTAGTAGAATACCCGTGCAAATCTGGAGAAACGAGCGAAACTTGCCGTGAAGGAAAAGAAAAAAGGACATTTACACAAACAGGCTTAAACTGTATATAAAAACTAAACCTCTCGGAACTTACATTACTTATTATTACTTCCCTCTCGTGAAAATTGCACACCTCCTATATTCCCATAACATAAAGAGCCAAGCTTACCCTGTATTTTATTGTGTGCTGTAGATTATAATGATTCATAAACTATTCCACAGCTTTCAAACAACTGTTGTTGTTTCAGACCATGGCTGACGACAAAAGCTGCACTAAAAAGAAAAGTACTGAACTAGATGATGATGATGAAACATGAATGTACCTAATAGGCTGTACTTTCTTTTTTTTCTTTCAAACTATTGTTGCTTGTTACTATTAATTACACACATGCAAAAGCGTGATTTTTTTCGGTAAAAGAACATAGGACTGCTTGTATTCTCTCATTACTAACTTGACCCGGGCAAGGAGGGGGAAAATTTACCAGATACATAAAGTATATATTAACGTATAAACACATATACAAATACAACTTAATATTTCTGTCCAACGCGTTATTCGCACGTTATGCATGTGCACAAAGTTTGCAGTCACATGTGTTTACGTGTGCTGAGAAAAAAAGACAAGAAAAATATTGATGTAGGTATATCCTACTTGAAAGAAGACAAAGACACAGCCTAAGTATAAGTAAAAAGAAGTTTCGCCTTATTTACTCTATACTTAGAAAGCAATTGTATTAGAAAAGAGTTTTCCCATAGAAGTGGCAGTAATAATGCTAGGATTTTTTTCGCTTTCATTTTTCTCTTCAAAAAATAATATTGTTCCGCGGCGCCCTTCCCTTTTCCGGAGCACGTACTAAAGCTTATGCAGTAAGTATGAATATATATACCTACGGAATACATGCGATGTGTACAAGAACACTCCTTTCTTTGGTAGAAAAGTAAGTAACAATCATCATCACACAATCTTCTAATCGGATCAAATGAGCTCCTGCTTCACTCTTTCTATTTTCGTTTACTACTTTAGCCGATTTTCCTTGACTCTAACAATACATATATGTATACATGTATATGATATCATACATATTTCTTACATACAGTATTTAAACTGTGATCATAATATTGTATTATGACTATATTTATACATAGAACAAAAGAAAAAAGACAAGGTGGAAAGAGAACAACTCAGCAATGTCGTTTATATTACGAAATAAAAGGAAAATGAAACCCAACGACAGGAAAAAGAAAGTTATATTTCGACCATTATAAGTTTTTGTACGAGACAACTAGCTAACTAACTTGTAGCATCATATCATCGGTGTTAACATCACCATCTAAAATCCGAATGGAGCTTATAGTTGTTGGTAGAGAATTTACTATAATTTTCTCGAGAAATATTCCACCAGGTTATTATTATCATCTCACATTGTAATACCATCAAACTCTCATAAAGAAATATTAAGTAAAAGTAAATATGAATCAAAACAATTCCTGGATTTGTTAATGATGTTGCTCGTTGGCTGACATCAATATTCTGATACTATTTTGGTGACACAAATATGGGCGTATAGACGTGTTGTTTCCATTGCCTATTTGCTAGTTCTAACAAGCTTATTTTTAATACTGAAGATGATTTTCAAGTGTCCCTTTATACCTGGACCTGATCTGATGGAATGGTTTAAAAGCATAATATGTAGAAAATAACACATTGACTACAATACACACGGAAGAAGATATGGACGGAAAAATATACACCCATAGCAGGCTAAGTCTATGAAAGTTTTATTATTGCCATTTTGTAGTTTATAACTTCACTCGTCCCTCCAACCAACCAACCCTATCTATTTCTCACACTAAGTTTATTTTTTGCAAAAAAAGAGGAGGACTAAGGACGAGAGAAAAGATCATGACTGCTACCATCTGTATTATTGCCTTTACCCGCCACATTTTTTACTCTAAGTAGTCTTGTTGTCAGAAAGATTATTTTTCCTACTTCGTCTTCACTGGAGCATCTTTTCCGCAACTTCAGCTATCCTCCAAAGTAAAAGAAGAAAACGGTTGATGGGAAGAAAAAAAACGAGTTGATATACTGTAACAAGACATGCATGTCATGTAGCGTAGTTTCGGTATATGTATCATGGTGAAATACATACACTCTCTAATGCCTTTTAGTAGTGTACAGGTTGCAGGATTTTTTTTCTCTCTATTTTCTTCTCATGTACTTATCCATGGTCTCCCTTGCACTCACTTGTAGGCATAAAAAAGCACAGCAGTTCATTCCATATTGATAGCCGTCTGTTGAAAATAAGTATTTTTTGTGCGTTGTTGAACTGAACGACGAGGAGATTTATTGTGTGAAGGAAGGAAAGGAGGAAGGAAATTGAGCCGTTGCTGATGGGTTTGGTTTTGGAGATTGAAGGGATTTCAACTTTCATCAGTGTGGGATTGAGTGAATGGAACGAGCCACGAATACTATTGCTATTACCTCTTCACGTCCCTGCTGGAGGATGATGACATAAGAAGGAAGAGTGGCCTTTTGGTGTGCATGCTCTGCTCTACAGCATCTCTTTTCTTATGCATGAGAAAGCAAAATAAATGAAAAAATTGAGCGCATTACCATGTATTATGTATGTAGGTCATCACATTATGAAAGTTATTACAATGTTATTATTGCGCTTGATGCCGTTAGATAACTATCTTTTTATCCTTCAATGTCCGTTCGTACTTGATAAATGTATTTTTTGCGCTGAAAGCGGAAATGGGCATTTCAAACTTGACATAAAAAAATAAAAAGCTATTCCAATAAAGTGGATAAAGATTGAGATCAGTATGAAGATGAATAGAAATCTTTTCGAAATAAAAATCAAGGAGACAATAAAGTTGTCACAGGTATATAGTAAGTTACGTCATTGCTGTGTTTAGACGATAGATCTTATACAGAAAATGAACAACGTAGCAGCATCGGCAACACGGAGCGCAATCTTTTATCGTTTTAATACATACAAAGTAAGGAGCGAGAAGCTAACGGGGTGGTCTTTCTCCATCGGCCCATATCCGGTATAAATGAACTCTTTCAAACAACTTAAGAAGGACCGTCGAAAAAGAGTTTCAACTGGAGTAGTATGTAACAGAAATGTTCCTCGCTTTTTAGCTAAAGTTGCCACACTTTTTTCTGCTTGTAAACTTTTTTTCGTTTGTTTGACAGGATACATATTTATTTACTGCATAATAAGTAAAGCAGTAAAAAATCTAGAGAGCAGGCTGGAAAAATCAGTGAAAGCTTTTTTTCCTTTCGTATACTTTCTCGAATCTTTTTATGCGCTTCGTATTTAAATAGAGCACCAGCACGACATACAGGAAGTTCCGTTTCCTGGTCTTCGTGTAGGTATGTATTTATTTTATTTTATAGAAAAGAGTAGTGCAAACATATGGTAAGATAGTTAAAGGAATAAGACAACTAAGGACTTTCAAAGGAAAACATTGAAAAGCGTTTTTATTGGAAAAGGTCATAAAATCGCAGCAAATCTAGAGCTTAGTACCTAGCCGGTTCACTTAACGCTAATGCCAACTACGACTGCACACACTACCATACACATCTTCGTCCTTTTCCTTTTTTCTTCTACGTTTCACTGACTAAAAGTCTCATCCCATCCACTGAGTCAATGTGATTTTTATCCCGGTACGATCAATATTATTATCAAAGACTTTTTTATTCCCGGCAACAACTGCAAAGTTAACAGAAAAGAGACCTTTTACAGCCTCCATACAAAAACAGGTAGGGTAATGGTGGCAATACTGTTAAAAGAATTTTTAAGAAGAGACGTCCACTTAACTTTTTGTTGAAAAGGATTCTACGAAGATTCAATATTGCTTATATGCTTGACTCTGAGGAAATTGTCAACTAAACTCTTAAAAAAGAATTACATTACAGAAGAAATCACTTCTTGTTTCCTTTTGTGAACTACTTTATTCTGTTTATTATAGGCTATTACAATGGTACAAAAAAGTTTTTCTGGATATAGATTGCATGTACAATCCAAATTGTACATAAGACTGAATGTCTGAGTACATAATATACAAAAAAAGTAAGCTTGCATGGCTGAATGTCTATGTTTGTACTTCTTACTTTTTTATATTTACCTTTTTAAGTGTCCATTCGAACATTTTGATATGATATGATAATGCTGGCAAAACAAGTAATACAAAATGGACAGAACATGAAAAGTTGTACTGTAATGCAAGAATTTTTATGAGCAACGCTTCAAAAGAAGCTACACTTTGCCTCGTGTTCACTACTTTCTCCAATTCATGCAACATTTAGTTTCCTTAATTTTACTTTCAGTAGCACAGGTGACGTACCAAAAGAAATGTTTAGCGTTTGCTTCCTTTGGAACAAACGACCAAGCCATGCTAGTAAAAAGCATGGCTGTGACCAGTCTAGTAGGTACTAGGTACCAATATATATAACATACAATACTGAAGAGTGTATATTAAAAAGTTACCGTACGGTAATTAAAATAGGTTGTGTAACGTTTTTAAACATAGGTACATATATAGATGCCTATATCTACGCACCCATTATTTTCAGTTGATGCAGTTTCCTTTTACACCTTTCACTACTGCTTATAGTAGCATTAAAGTTTATATTTAGAGTTGATGTTAAATCTTTTAGAATGGGTGCGTGGCACGAGAAAAGCTAAAACAGAATGCAATGATTGCAACATATAAACCCTCAGAAAGAGGATGAATTTCATATATTATTAAACATGTGGATTTATATAAAACTTGAAAGGGGTTGACCAGCTTGTTATATATGGGCCCATTGCTCTACACGGTATATTAAGTTTGATGCTTGAACTTCATACATTAGTCAGCAACAGCAAAGTGCAGAAAATGATGATAAGAAAGAGTTGATGAGGAGGGGACTAGTGTATACAGAGAAAGCTGGAGGTGCAAGTGGTGAAGTCGTGATATTGCTTGTGCCATTTGTTCCACCTTTTATGTTGGCTATAACGTGACACTTGCACTTGAAATATAGATATGATAACGATTGTAGTATAGATGAAGTATGGAAATACAAGGTGTACTAACGTTTATAGAAGCAATTTACATTGACCATTTCGTTATTCGTTATACCAATTCTTTATACCTTGCATTTGCAATGTGAAGTTCAATTTTCTCTTTTCGTTTTTTATGGAATAGGAAGATTTGCGTATCAAGATACCGTCTTTATTTAGTACTACTACTATGTAATTTCAGTTTCTTTATATACAATGCATATAAATAGGTATGTATATAACAATACAAATGCATTTTCCATGCATTATGTTTATGGGACGTTTTAAATCACTGAAACGATGCGGAATGAATGGAAACTGAGAGAGAGTGTGTGAATGCATTCATATACATATTTTTAAGTTAAAGGAAGCAATGGTGGTGTGGCGAAGCGGAAAGTATAAACTATATTTGAAAACTTGGTAGACATTTATGAAGGAACATTGCTCCAAGAACTTCAGCTCTTTTAATAAATGAACATGCTAAAAGTTTTGGAAACTATGCATAAGCTATTTCAGCAATAATTTAACAAGACAACATGTATATGACTGAGGTAATTTTCTTACTTTCTCCGAGACATAAACTCTTTTTGTGGGGGACATGGGAAAAGAAATTCATTTAATAAGTTTACATTATTGTGGTATCAGTTTGCTCCTTCTATTTTTGCATCACTGCTCCCATTGTAGTCGACATGTACTTTATCTCATTTTTTAAAAGAGCCACCTAGAAATAAATGTCAAATATCTAGTAAATACAAATAGTAAATAGGCACACATAAATATTTTTGTTGCACTATCGTTGGGGGAATTTTTCTCTAAATTTGTTTCAAAACTTGTAACAAATGGGATGCAACTTTTTAAAAATGTGTTTCAAATATTTCATGACAAATCTCAGCAAAATGATGGGAAAGTTAATCCAAATTCACTGTAACTTTCACCAGACATATCGAGATAAGAATTGGCTAGTTTTTACTTGTTACGCTAAAGCACTGATTTTTACACGATTTCCTATACGCTGGATAAAATATGAAGTAAAATTTGTGAAACTCGAAAGAGGAATGCATTAAAGTTACGATCTGCTCTTAAAGTTTTGAGGAGGGCTGTTGATTCTCTTCCAAATATAAACCGTACTTGTCTGTGTACGGGAATAATATAACGCTATAATATGTATAAAAGTCAATGTTTATAGCATGAAAATGAAACCAAGAGAATGTTTGTATGTATCTTGGACATGAAAATAAAACTGGAAGTGCTTTTACTCTTCGAGTACATATTTTAGACGCATAGACGCAAAAAAGTTTTTAAACAAGTGCACAAAGAGAAAGATGAGGAAAGCCTGAAATAGCGCGTGCACATATTTTATGACAAAGTCTATAGAATTCTCATATGTATGAATGTACACACAGAAAAAGTATTTTTGGTTAACTTTTTGTGGCAAAGCTGAAGACGAAACACTTGAATTGTAAGTACGCTGCTTGTAATATATTCCACTTTGTGTGATGATATTATGATATATCTTATCAGCAGAGGTTATTGCAAGATAAATAGAGAAATAGATTCTTTCACAGATACGTTTTGCCACTTCTGCCTCCTCCTCTCTTCTTTGAATCAACACAATAACAATTTGAAGTGAATTCAAACTTGGATCGCGTAATAGTAATCATGATGATCATCCTTTTGTTGAGGAATTGTAGAAATAAGTTTGCAAAGTTTACTGCTGCCAACTTTCTGGGTCACTTGTAATAAAGGCAGAGAAAGAGATATCTCCTTTTTGCGTTTTTCTATCCTTTCATGGTACATTTCCAAGTAGTTCTATACTTCTGCATTTCTATCTGATCTTTTATTTTAACGTGATGTAATCTAATATACGGCTTCTGTGTGTAGGAACAGTATTATGTGTGCAACGCACTTATCCTCAAGTTTTGAGAGCACTCGGAAAAGTATCTTGGCATTTTTGCTACCAATTTTTCATGTCAGAATAGCAACTTTTTCACCAAAAGGAAGGCAGGAAGGAAGGTCACGCGCTTTTTCAGTAGACAGTAGAAAAAGTATGAAAACGACTGGGAAATGCTAAAGGCAAAAACGAAGTTGAAAGCCATTTTCCATAGCTCTTGATAATGTAATAGACTCTGCTACAACATTGTGGTTCTGGTGGTATTCCACTTTAAAGATAATACTTGTATATTGTGGAGTTGTAACAATAACACGTGTGCAACTGCTGATACTATTGGTCCATCAATGTAACGAGGGAGTATATTTGTGAAAACGGTCATTGCTTGATATTTTACTTTCAATTTTGCAGAATCGTTATTAAATTGAGTATACAGACAGAAATTTCATTGAATGTTGTAATCATCATATTTAACAGGCACTGATAAAGTATACCATCCATTTCATTTATATTTGTTTGTGATAAAGAAGTAATAACTAATCATGAACAATTTGGCTTACATATGTACATACCACATACCAGCAAATAGCAATCCGTGTGCTTTTGATTTATAGTTTTTGCATAGTTTGAACTGAAGTTTATCGTATTCATATCAAGTTGTGATTGTGTTGTGTTCTATTGATATCTTACTTCTAACTCAATATAGATAATTTACACAATATAATACTTGATTAGAAACTGGAAAGGAGAGTAGCCCGATTGTTTACTCTGTACCACAAGTCTTATTAGTTTTCTGTCAGATAAATTATGCATAACTCTATAAAATGGAAGTCTAATCAAGAACATTATGAAAATTTTATTTGCGTCATTGAAACA
>JAQFYG010002833.1:0-13732 GCA_034694325.1 Entomobrya corticalis
GCATCGAATCCCCAGTCCCCATAATCATCATCACAGCAAAGAAAAAAAACAATAACATCACATACGCACACACAACACAACAACAAACTAAAAACAGTATGCAGTAGCAGCAGTAGTAGTAGTAGTACGGTGAAACATCCGCAGCCAGCTACGTAGGTTTGTTCGATATACTGTAGATTCTATAATCTTCTATCAAACGTTAACTTATGCTTTACTAAAATACCATGAATACGCATTTGTTTTAGAGTTGAAGTTAAAGGCACAGGAAAAAACTGAAATGTCGTCATCACTATCATCATCATCATTTTCCCCCAAGTTCTTAAACTCAATTAATATCAAAATCATGCACAACTTGATTGTTTTCAGCATTAAAAAAAGTTTCACATATGCTTTTGTCTTTTGCATAACTTTATATTATATTTTTTATGCCGAATAACAAGTAACACAAATGCAACAATGTGAAAACTATAAAAAAAATTGCATGCAAATTACAGAGATTACAGGCAAGTAATCCTCCGAGCCAGTAAAGTAAGCCGGTACATACATATTTCGTATCTTGTTCATTATGTGGTTGTCCTGGAAACATGGCTATTTGTGGTAAAAAATATGGATTGTTATGGAAGTTACTAAACTAATTATTATAATGCCATTTTCGCACATCACTTTTTTTCTTGTTTCCGAAAGATGCCAAAATATTGCAAACTGATAAACATTTGTAATGATGATGATAAAATAATAAGATTGCATATACGATATAAAGTCTAGTCACATTTAAAACAAATTAAAGCTCTATGGAATATTATGAATGATGATGACCTCTCTGTTTGGAGTGAAGGTTAACTAGCACTAGCACCTGGTGATCATCACTTAATTACGATGATGCATGTTTTATACCAGTTTATGTTTCACGAGGAGATCATCACTTCATCACCATCGCATCACCGGCAAATCACCTTCAAGTATCATTACCTGTTCTTTAGTCTTTTTTAATAGGTGATTACATATGTCATAGCCACGAGGAGGATTAGTTTGACGCAGAATGGAAAATCTAATGCCTTGCCTTGGATTAGTTTTAAGCTTATCGGTTAAATGACATCATCATTGTCATCTTATCATGAAAATATTTGCTAAAGAAAATAAAATTTTGGTCTGATGAAACTGGACAGTGTCCAGCCAAACCAAAGAAAGGCCAATTTTAGTTGGATGGTGAAGAGTTAAGAGCCTCAAGAGTTGGGTTTCTGTTTTGTGGGAAGTGTGAAGGAAAGGGTTTCCCTCTGGTCTGGCTGGACGTGGTCTGGACTCTGGTCAGGAAAGATTTGGATTTTTGGATGGTCATTTTCTGTAACGTCAACGTCATGCACAAATCGCATGCAAATTATAAGTAAACCAGACTATTATCATACATTATAGTCCGAATTTTGTTATAACTTTTTATTGATCAATTTATGCGCAATGCACGTGTAAATACATTCCCCTGACATGACCATTGACCAGGTAAACACTAACTACGTTTATAACAATGTTAGTACCAAACAAACCAAAGTCCAAAAAGTTAAGGATGATTATGATCTTGCTTCTAAACTCTTTTTTTCTATAACAGCCTTTTAGTATAGTTTTATTACGAATGGGTTCTGCTATTTCATGCTAAATTAACTTGCTAGCCTCCAACCTCCAATCTAGCAGGTATATAATGTTTAGATTCCTTTTTTTTTGTTTTCTCATTGCGCTATATATTGTGTATGTTGTAGCAAAACTGAGAATATATCTTTTAGGCAATAATAATTAGTTCATCAATCAATCAATCAACCTAATACAATACATACCCATATCACTTATTAATCTACTTCATACTAAATCAATAAAGAATTTTTGTAGCGTGCTAGCAGTAGCAATAATTCTCTAATTTCAGGTATAACATCCAACAACCATCATCAACCAACCAATTTTCATCCATTTCATCTGTGCTTTACAATATCTCGAATGAATGAATGAAATGCCGTTACTTTTTTAAAGTTAAAGTTAAAACTTGAACTAAAAATAAAGTACTAACGACTAATAAATGGACTATGGACAAGGAAGGAAGCCGAAAAACATAACGACATAATTTTTATCTTGTTCTAAGCGCCTTTCAGGACCTTCTTAGGCCCTGCAGACCTATGATATAGGAAATTCATGAAATCATCTAAAGTTTATTACAGAAAATATATTTATATAACCTCAGCATCCTTAAATTATGCAATAATCCATCTACCTCTGTCTACCTACTATAAAGCCTATGAAACCAATAATCAACCACAATATAATTTACAATAAACATGAGAACATATAAAAAAGCCTTTAACCTTTCCCACGATGGGCTTAAATTCTCTCCGTTTCATTTCATTCAACAGTTCAATACCAACTTAACTTTAACTTTAAACCCAAGCTAAACCACAACAACTGCGTACGTAACACATC
Organism: Entomobrya corticalis; assembly: GCA_034694325.1. NCBI lineage: Eukaryota > Metazoa > Arthropoda > Collembola > Entomobryomorpha > Entomobryidae > Entomobrya > Entomobrya corticalis. The sequence goes on from JAQFYG010002833.1 coordinate 2,458, forward strand.
AATGTTCACATTTTCATGATAAATCCACACAATATCAAATTTACATAAAATACATCCAACTTTAACGTTTCAACAAACGACGCAAATACGTTTCAATTTCCCAAAAAATATTATCTTCAAATCTAAAAGCAAAGATCAGCAACCGAGACTTCGAGACGAGAGACCACCAAAACATATTGCATCATTCCTTCCATCATCATAATTTTTTTTTAACTTTATACTTGTTAGTCGCGTGCGTAACCAAATAAACATCGGAGCGGAGCATATATTTTTGCTCAATAATTTTGAAACCTAAGCAATAAGCATATATTCAGTCAGATCTATCATTCATCAAAAATTTCTGTTTCGCATGCCCATCATCATTATATTTTTCATCGTCATCATCACAGCAAATCCACCTCTTCCAGTAAGCCAGCAAAACAACCAAAACCCAGCAAAAATATGTAAATCCATTTTTGCTAATAGCAAGGCAGAGAAGATTGAAATGGAAAAAGGATCAAATCAAAAGATGCAAAAGTAATGCGTAGAACAACGACCAATGCAAGAGTGGAAGAAGAAAAAAATGAAAAAGGATGCATGCATGCATTGCTCCTCTCCCGACCCGACTCCTGAATCTCGAACAGGATGTTTTTGAGCTAAAAAATTGATAAGAAAATTTGCATATTTTTCCCAAAGTTTTCAGGCTGCAGCAGGAATACCAAGAAAGATGTAATGACTCATTTTCTGGATGGATTTAATGCAGCATTGGATTTGTAATGTAAGTTTAATGTTTTTTAGAGAAATTTATGCAAATTTTTTTGATTGAGTTCAGGAGAAAATGATAAGCAGTTTAATGAGAGATGGAAAATGGAAGGAGTGTATCGAGTATCTAGAGATTCTTCGTCATTTTTTTCTTAGAAAAGCCTTAAGCTTTTAGCTTGATTCACTCACAACTCAACATTCATTAATCGTTCATCATTTTGGCTTGTCCCTTGGCTTCCTTCGGTTGTCACCGATCGCTGTTCTTAATTCTCCAGAAGAAATCAAAGTTAAACTTAAAGTTAAAGTAGAACTATTACTTAGTTTCGATTCAACTACCAACTACCACGTTAACCGTTAAATATCAAGTTAAAAACGTAAGTGTTTTAAATAGTGAAAAAGTTATATTAATTGGGGATGTTGAAGTAAATTGTTGGGAGTTTTTTGATTTAACTGAGGTGAGTACTGAAGCTGAAAGCTAATCGTTTTTTTTCACTTAATTTTTTTACAGGAGTCAACCCTTGACATCACAATCACAATGAGTCAACCCCGTGCAGGTGCCATGTCCCCTAGAGCTGATGCGGACTATCGTTACAACAACACCGCCTATTCCCAGAATCAACCTTTCAGTAACGGTAATCAACCATCATCGGTTGCTGGGATGATGAGACAGGTCCCTGTCCAGCAGTGCTTCAACGGCCCTGCGGCAACATTTGTGAATGTGTTCCAGCAGCCTGGAACGTACGATGTTAATGTCCACTTCCCGCAACTGGCACAATTCGGTTCTATGGCTAACGGTGTTCCGCGTTACAGTCCTCCGGGTTCTCAGAATTCAAGGTAACTTAATTGCTCATATAATTAGCTAGTTATCAGTCACTGAGATTTAGGAAATGGAGTAGAATGGTCAGTAACTGAAAACTTAATGAATGATGTGTCGTTATTTGTTTTTTAAATATTTAAGGGCCCGTCAGCAGCACAATGGCTACTCCCAGTCTTACTCCCACTCCCAACCTTGAAGAATCGCCGAGAGAAAATGGCTCAATTCAACGGAAGCAGCCGTTGGACTTCCTCCATCTTCAGTTACTACTTATTGTTTTCCGTATTTCAATACACACTTTAATCTATAAAGAAAATAAGAAAAGTATTGTAGATTTAGTAACTAGTAGCTATTAATAGCTACTATGTTTGTAGTACTTCGTAGCCATAGTTATCGTTAATCATCAAACTAAATTTAGGTTATACCTGAGGAGTAGATTATACAATTTAAATATTTTGTTAAAATTATTGTCATTTAACAATATTCATAGTAAAATGTTATCTTAGTGATCATGAATAGCCGTCTAAATTAACTCTTTTAATTCGTAATTGCGGCTTAACTTTTAACTTCCTAAATAATTAACCAAACAGTTTTAAAGTCTAAGTCATCCATAATATGCATCTTAACCACAATTAAAGCACAACATTCATTTCATAACATCCCTTCAAGCTATACAGTCAAGTTTTTAGCTATTCCTCCAAGTAAAAACGTTCAATACATTGGCAATGGCATCGGCAATCACTTAAAAAATTGAATAGGAACATAGCACACATATTTCCCACGAAAGTTCAGCAATAATAACGGCTCTTGACTTTACTCAAGGTTTATTTAAGTACCAACGACCATGATGACCATGTCCAAGTTTGTTTGAGCTTTAATCAAATAATCAACTGTACAACAGCTTTGTAGTGACCTTCCAAAAAAATCATTCTCAAACAAACGCATGCGAAAATCAAAGTTTACTTTTATTTTTCATTCAAATTACATAAATTCATATGCGATTATTCATTCTTTTTTTCTTATACATAATAATTGACAATTTTCAAAATGAACTGTTAACTTAAGTTCGGCAAGATAATAACGGTAACGGTACATTTATATTCTCTGCGACTAAAAGAAGCATAATATTTTAAGGTATGATGGCATTAGCAAAAGGCAAACGATGAAAATTACTTTGAACATTTTGAACACATCTCATATCAATTCAATACACAAAACACTTATATAAATAGTCAGAGAATCCTATTCTACACCATTATGCATGCCTATAAAAAACAATAGAACGGAAATTTTAACGGACGAAAAGCACAACATTCAATTTGCTGACATCTCATTCGAGAAGTTCCTATTTCCTTTTCAATCACATTACAATTTACAGTTATTTTGCATACCTATACCACACAATTCTTTCACGTAGCTCATGATTCATGAATGACCCCATATCCCATACCTTTTGCCTTGTAATTTGTATTTTCATCTTCACCTCAAGCCTCAAGCCCAAGTCGAATCTCTTCATTTTCCTCACGTCAAGTGCCAGTGTTCTTCCGTCCGTTGCTTTAACTTCAATAAAAAACCAACTTTATAACTGCCTATATCACTATACAGCGTGCTATATGACTTTGTACACGTCTGTCTGCTCTGCCGTCTGTATCTCTCTATCTCTCTGAATTTGTGAAGTATGCAATATGCAATTGTGCAAACCAAAAATACAGATCCTAATCATATCATAATCCTCTCTGCACTCATATTACAAATTACTCTATTTTTCACAATTACCCATTACCGTATGCACTTGTAATCCTCCTATTGTAATCCTCTATGAGTCAGTACTCAATACACACAAAAAAACACATCTTTCATGTATTAAAACAATGAATCATTTTACAAGCCATATTTCTCAAATCGCCCCAAAAAATGCAATATTGCATACTACAGATTATTGCACAAATCTCTCTGACATCATCATCATCGGCACCTTCTAAACGCAATCCAAGCAAGCTATAAAATAATTATATGGAGTAAACGCTGATCACTCCATGACCATCTATCTACTTATATGATTTCATGTTATCATGACCAACTTTATTAACTTTAATTTGTTATCTTCATACTTCATACCTACTTAACTGTAATAATAAGCTTTACTTAAATAACGCCTTCATCCCCATCATCGTCACAAAAATCTTTTCATATTAATCACATCGCTGACCACTGACCATTATGACCACCCCTCCCCTTCCTCCTCCCCCCACCCCCCAAAAAAAAATCTTTACTTTTTAATCTCTCAAGTCTCAAATTCTCAACCAACTAATCAAACAATCAGAACAATAAAAAATGCACAAACTTCCACCTTCCCCATTTTTCATGCACTTTTTCATAATAACACGTACAACATTATAACAACCAAGTACAAAAAAATATCCCATGATCATCTCATCATCATCTCTTCAACTTGAGCTTCGTCATCATCCATCCTCACCACACACACACCTCAGCATAGACTACAATACGTCGTTTTATTTAAAAAGTCTTTACATCTCAATCCCCACACAGCTCTTGACTCTTGAGCTCTCTAACTATCTATTCTGCTCTGCTTATTCACTATAAAAAAAATTTCTACCTATTCAGTGTTCACTGAGAAGATCAGCTTCAGTGTTTACACAACAGCACGAGTGACTAGAACCAGAAGAAAGAAGCATGATCCATGTCCATTTTATTTTTTCGCCGTTACAAAAAAACATATCTACAACAGCCAGCCTGAAAAGAGATGTGGTCTCCTCCGTCGTCGTCTCTTTGGTTCAGATCACAATTTAGTTTTTTATTGTTGTTTTCGTGAGTGTGTCACTCCTGCTATTAGTTTGTTGGCTTATGGCCGACTAAAAAAGTTCCTCAGAACTCAGAGCATCGAACAGAGCAGAGTCCTCATGTGTATTTTAAGTAGATAATCAACTTAAATGTACCATTAGCACACATACTGCATACTCTTACTACGTGTTATATACTGTGTGTGCAGTTCTACGTAGTTGAAATTCAAGAATAATCAATAGGTGTTCAGTGTTGAGAAGACTATATTTTCTTTTGTGGTCAAGTAGTCAAGTCTTTTTGAGCTTTGCGGTGTTATATGGTTTATTATTGAAAAATAATAATTATGTTTTGTGGAGGAGACGTGAATACCTAGACCTAGAAACATTAATAATATGTGATTGAAGTTGGAAGTTGAACAAGTGAATATTATTTTGAGGCAAGAGCCTTTAGTAAATGTAAAGGGATATTTTTCACATGGTTAGTTTGATAAAAAAGATGATTGGTTAATGTTGTGTGCGGCAGATGAAACAAGTTAAAATAAACGGGGGAATTTAATGGTCAATGGTGGAATTATGTAAATGTAAATAAAGTGCGGAAAGAATACCTTGTGAAGGTGCTGACTGAGATTTAAATTGGGTTTAAATTTAAAATTTCTTATGGGTTTTCCGAAAGAGACTGGAGTTTAGTTTGGGATTTTTTTGGAGGAGGAGGTCAGAGGTCAGAGGGGAAAGTGTATAGAGTATTAAGTAAATAGTGTAAATTAAATTGGTTTGGTCAGTTTTGGTCAGAATGACGTTGAATTTTTACTGTGGTGGGAAATTTTGTGAAGAAGGAAGGACTAGTATGGAGATAAACTGTTGTAGAAAGCGGAAGGAGGAGATTTTGGAAGTTAAAGTTTAATTGGAGTATTAAATGTCATGGTTCATGGTTGCTTTTAAATCTTGTATAAAGTATAAACCAAAAGCTTTAATTGTTCCAAGTTGAGAATATCAAAAGGGTTGACATTGACAGCTTTATGAATAAATTAAGTGGGAAACTAGAGGAGATCAGTTGCATAATAACACAGTATTTAATGCCTCTGCCGTTGTCTTTGTAATTATAACTATTTATGGCAACTTATATAACCAGAATCAATAATTAAATTGTGATTGTGTAAGTATTAGTGTTTAAAGTTAAAGATTAACAGCTATACAATAAATGACAAAAGACAAAGGAAACAAGGAGTGCCTAAATATTGAATCGTCAGTCATCCATCATCGTAACCAAATATTTAAGTGTTTGATTGTTGATTAGTCGTCTTTCTAGCGGTCAAACAGTTTTTGAAAGCGTATCAGTTTTATTTAAGAGCAATTAAACCGTTTAAACAGATTTAAACATTTACAAAAAAAGTACAGTCAAAACAGTCAAAAGTAATTTGGAGTAAAGATGGAGGCGTGGGAAATTTTGGTGTTAATTCTGTTAACCGGACCTGTGTCCATTTTCGTCGTTACCGTTTACGTCTTATCAGCTTTGGGAAAATCCCTTGGATTTAGGAGAAAATATGTTCAGCTGCTTTTATATATCTTTGAGGTACCTATTCAAAAGTTTATAATCATGTTTAATTATGATTGCTTAAGTACTAGCTGGTCAATTAAAACTAAATGTTTTCATTTTGTATGTTTTCAGTATGGACGAAAAAGAATTGAAAGGGCCCATCGAGAAAAGTACGGAAGTGACGAAGAAGATGAGGTTTCTCGCCCGGAAGACCAGAAAGTACTTTTGAAGAAAGGTGACACTTTGCGTCAGTCGTCTTTGAAGTCGTCGGATGACGATGATGATGTGAGTTATTTACTTATTTACTTATCATACTCTTGTCTACGTGCAAATCATGTAATGAAACCTAACTAATTGCTCTTTTAATTGTGTTTCAGGAGTTTTCCGATACTTTTGAACAGTGCCAGTCAGACTTTGAGCTCTCCGACTGTTTCCACTTCGTGAAAAATGGGATTGAAGCGATTGTAGAAGATCAAGTTACCCAACGATTTGTGGCGGAGGAACTAAAGGTACACGTTTAAGACGTTTATATTCAATTCAGCCTAAAACTCATTGTCATTGTAAGTTTAATTGATTTCATGTTAATTTGAAGCTAATGTTTTTATTTTCATTTTTGGTCTTTTAGTCGTGGAATCTGTTGACCCGAACCAACAGACACTATGAATTCATCTCTTGGCGACTCACCTTAGTCTGGTTGGTTGGATTTTTCATCCGCTATTTTATAATGCTGCCTTTCCGGGTTACCATTTGCTTTTTGGGAGTAAGTTAATATTCCAATTTTTAATTAATCTGGGATAGAATAACATTATAATTCCTGCACAATTCAATCCAAAAGGGACAAAAAGATAGACATATAACATGACATACATAAAATTCTGCCCTTCATCTTAAAAACCATTAAAGATCCAAAAGTTTTAGCCAAGAAACATCAACAATTTCTCTGCTATCATTTCACTATAAAAGCGTTAGTAACTAAATTGTAGACACTGACTCTGATGGGTATGACGTATCTCATCGGGCTTCTCCCCGAAACGGAAAAGAAGCGTGCGTGGAACAATTGGGCATCCAAATTTTGCTTTCGACTCTTATCTCGAGCATTTTCCGCGATCATAACCTACCATCTCGTTCGTAATAAGCCGGTGAAAAATGGAATTTGCGTGGCGAATCACACTTCACCTATTGACGTGGGAATCCTCGCATGCGAATCTACATTTGCGCTGGTTAGAATAGAAAAATATAAAATCCTCTTGAAGAGGCGCAAGCAATCCTAGATAAATGATAAATTGCGAGAGAAAATGTGTGAAGTGAAGTGTTTACTACTTGAAAACATTAACTCGACTTTATTTTAAAAAATAACTTGTGAAGTATTTAAATACTGACCACTGACGTTCGACAATTTTGGTATTGCCCTTTTTTGGATAATATGTTATGTTATATTCTTGTATGGTCTGGTCGCATGGTATATTTTTTACGTCATATTTATCGTGTTTAAAGTTAAATGTCATTGCACTTTTGTTTTTTAACCAATTAATCCTAACATACTTGTTGTTTTGTTTTTTGTGTCTTGTAAAGGTCGTGTTTCTAACAATGGGTACAGCTTTAGTTGGTTCAATACCTAAAAGCTATGGAGTGATGAGACGTCGTCTTTATAATCTTGTCTCATTGCAAGCGTTTGAAGTGTTTTCATGGTCCATTTCCGCAGTTGTAACGCATCATGATATGGAGAATCGGCCAGGAGGTTTGTAGACAGTTGATATAACTACTGTTGATTGATAACAAAGTTTAAAAAAAACTATTTTGCTTATTTGATACTAACGCTTATATGTTTTTCTGCTGATAACTAAAACTAATCCTGTGCTTTTTGATTATTTTATATTGAATTTGATTAACGACTTCTATAGTAGCCAACATATCCTACTTGTCTGTTACAACAGGTGCAAATGTCGATGAATCTGGATCCATTGTACGAGGTTTTGAAGGAGGTGGTGGAATTTGTGTTGCCAACCACACCTCTCCGATTGATGTTGTTGTTTTGGCAGTTGATAACTGTTATGATATGGTAAACTAATATTTAATTAAAAGTTGCTAGTATGCATCAAAAAATAACTAATTTTTAAAGTTTAGTTTTTTGTCGATGACTTTTTTTGTTGATTTTTGCTTTTATTTTGTTTTTTAACATTGCGAATTTGTACTATTAAATATTATTGTGAAGTTAAAATTAAAATTTAATTTGTTCTTGATCTGTTATTTTACAGATTGGACAACGTCATGGAGGATTTTTAGGTATTTTACAGAGGGCCCTTGCAAGGGCCTCATCCCACATTTGGTTTGAGAGATCTGAAATGAAGGACCGTGAGGCTGTTGCAAGAAGGTAATTGCACGATTGACATTGAAAAAAAGTACCTATGTACCTTCGCCTGTTGTAAAACTAACCCATTGTATGTGTTTCGGTATATTTTAGACTGAAAGAGCACGTGGAAGACAAGACCAAGCTGCCAATTTTAATCTTCCCTGAGGGAACATGTATAAATAACAGTGCGGTAATGCAGTTTAAAAAGGGTTCCTTTGAGGTTGGGGGCGTTATTTATCCAGTGGCCATCAAGGTATGTTTTGTTACCTAACAAACAACTTCTTTACATTTCGTTCGTACTTAACTATTTGAGCTTCAAATTAACTTAAATTCTCATTTTCTTTTTTACAGTATGATGCACGTTTTGGCGATCCATTTTGGGATTCAAGCAAGTATTCCATGCTTCAATATTTATACATGATGATGACATCTTGGGCAATTGTCTGTGATGTGTGGTATCTACCTCCAATGACTCGTAAACCAGGAGAGTCAGCCGTCGACTTTGCAAACAGGGTAAGCTTCTCAGTTTTCATTTCAAACTCATCCATCCAATTCAGGTGTGAACTAAACAGTGAACTTGAACTTTATTCTGATTTCCAGGTAAAATCATTAATCGCAAGAAAAGGTGGTCTCGTAGATCTAGATTGGGACGGGCAGCTAAAGCGAACACCCGCAAAGAAAGAGTGGAAGGAGCAGCAGCAGTTAGAATACTCAAAAAAGTTTGTAAACGCGTCACCAAGACATATTGTTACAGCAGTAGAATCCACATCTTCGAATAGTGACAACCCTAATCCTAGTACATGAAAATAATGAAATATTTAACATAACAATAATGACTGATTATTATATTATTCATTAATATTATTTGTGCTTCTAATATTATTTTTACTTATGCAAGATTATATACAGAGATGTTTATTTTAACCCTAGTGTATACAGTTATAACACACCAAAAACAATTAGTTTTAAATGTTTAAGAATACAGATTGTTTTTTTATTATGGATTCTCAGTCGATAGCTTCATACATTTTGTTCTCCTATAAACCGTTGTCTAACTAATGATTAAGGAAAAGTTTAAAGCTCCGGTTCGGAAAAAAAGTTATCGTTTCTTAATGTGTGTAGAGTAAGTAGTGTCATAATTAAAACATGCCTCGACTTAAATACAATGTGTCTCGTCCTTTAAAAAAAGAAGTTGACTGCTTTGTATGCCTACAAAACTCCGCACAAAAAGTAAACAGAAATATATATATAACGTAGCTCTTCCGCCGGTGTACTTTAATTCTCAGAAGTATTATTACATTTTAGATAAAACAAGTAAATTAATGAATTGTTAACAAGCAACAGTGTGGCCTCATTTTAGCTCATGTATTTTGAAACTTCCATCCACAAGTTCCAACTACATTTTGTCTAGTTTTAATTCAATTTATTGTAATGCAATTTCTAATAAGTATTTTTTGAAAAAAATGATAATATATTTATATTTTATTGTTTGCTAGTTGATATTGTAGTGTGATGATGATGAATGATACGAGTCTGACGACGAAATGTTTCTCCCACATAAATATCAATTAGTTATAGTTATAAACTAAAACCGCTGCTAACTACGATTTTATTCTTAACTGAAATGTATAGCTTTTTTGTATCGTTTGACGTGGTATGATGAAAAAAAACTATAAACTAAATTGTACGTCGAAAAAATGACAAATCGAAACTGAATCATAGTTAAATCTTTAACAGAGTAAAAAAAGAGTGATCAACGCAATGTAGTAGCAGAAATTGGTAGAAACAAAAATATTTATATAAAACTATACTATTATAAACTAAAAATGTGAAGAATCAACTAGTTTTAATGGTCAGAGGCGTATAGAGCAAGAAAAATTAGTCATTATTAGCAAGTGTTTTAATAATTTACAATAATAATAGTTACATGATTATTCACCAATGACTGAAAGTATTTATTTTTAAGTATTAAGAGTTAAATGAAAGTTTTATCTTTATATATTATTGACAGCGAAAAGAAAAGCGGTTGTTGTTGTGTGTATATGGAAACTAGGAAAAACTGTTAAGTGATTTTTGGAGATAATAATATTTAAACAACGAAAAGTTAAGTGAAGGAATGGTTTCCTTGAAATTAATAATTGTTTATAGGGTGCGCTCACAGCAAAGCAGCTTTGTTAGCACATTTTTATCAGACTGTTGTACGAAGGTTGAAATATAATCATGTAAACACGCATTATAATAGATTTTAATTTATCACCAAAAATAGCAATATAATCAATTATAAAATGTAATTCAATTCTCACCCGGATGATTTTTTTTACATATTATATCTGGTGGAAAGATTTTTTCTTTTATATATCAAAGTACAATTTGCTTATAGATCTGTTATTTACTGTTATATCTTCTTCTAAAAAACGTGTAGACCACCAATTTATAAATAAACCAAAAGTATAAATAATTGTCCAATCGAAAAAAATATCTGTTACTAATTAACTTGCATGATTTCTTTGGCATGATCCATAGCAATTCAAACAAAATCTAGCTTTAGCTTTCTTCCGTATTCAGAGATTTTTTTTACATAACTACTAGCTATTCTATTTCAAAGAAAACAACCAAACTACTGTAATTGTTAACTACCATTCTATATCTATCTTTCAATCAATCTTTTTATTTTTTCTCGCCGGACAATCCGCCTATAAAACTGACAGAGACGAGATGAAAAATAGTAACAGTGACTGACTAAAAACAATATTATCGTTGTTGTTATTAAATATCTAATATAATTAATGTAATAACGAAAAATATATAATCCACCTTAAAACCCAATTTATTGTGAAAAAAAAACAAATACTTTCAAACAAATTAAGAATGAATGGAACAAAAAAAACCAACCAATTGTTTACTACCTCCTTCAACAAAAGTAACGAATAGTTAAACAGATAATAAAACAAACTTAAAAACTATTTACAAACATGCCTTAAAAAGTAGTTAATTCTCAATTTAAATTAAACTTTCATCAAAATTCCATCAAC
>JAQFYG010002834.1:0-13730 GCA_034694325.1 Entomobrya corticalis
GACTAATATACTTATGAACAAAAACATGTGTTCTGTAAAGGTTAGCTGACGTGGATCTAATAGTAGCGGCTGCAGAAGAGATGATCTGTCATAAATCATATAAAAGTTGTACAATAGGCAGTAAAACTATAAAGTACATGGAACAAAAGTTAATAACTTATGTATATGTTATGCATGAAATATAGTATCTGTTTACTGAACTATTTGCTTTAAAACATTAAAATACCTGACTATACCCCATTGCGCAACTCGTTATTAATTACTTTACTTTTATTTATTATAATGTTTAATGACTTACGGCCAATTTTTACATAATCTATGGTTACGCAACGATTTTGCAAACAAGAAGGGATCCAAACTATCACAAATTAAATTTTGATTGACAGTGATTTTTCTTCAAGTTTTCAATTCTTATGTCAATTTACTTTCATTAAAAGGTTATCATCATCACAATTAATGATGCGGAAGTCATTTATCATAAACTCGAACTTTGAATGCCCAACGTAAGAATTTATAAACTTATATTATTGTTTATCTTAAAATTTGAATAAATACTTAATTGTTATCAATAAACAAACTATTTCAATAATTTCTCCGGCTGCCAAACTGGCTTATCAAATTTTGTACAAAGGAGGACTTGAAATATGACTTGTTCCTGGCAGTAGTGGAAACAATTTTTAGGGAGATGTTTCGTTCGGTTTGGGAGAACGTTACAGGTCACGTCACGAGGCGGTATTAGCTGGGGAGGCAGCGGCTGGACAGCAGCCATATTTATCCGCTTCCAAATCCACGACCTCCCAAGACCAACCCCCCCCTCCCAACGGGCGGTTGCAGTGGATATGGCTATTGCTGTCGGGGAGGTGGAAGGAAGTAAAAACTCATTTTTAAAAAATTCCACATTTCAAAACAATTTTTTTATATTTCGTTTTCTAAATAAATAGTTTAGTTTTTCTTAAAATTTTGAATTAACATGTGGTATAATTTATTTTGCATCGTCTCTATGAACATCAAACAGGAATTTCTATTCATACAAAATTTACTGCTAATTGGATAGTTAACTTTAACGACATTTTATGTTCATATTAATCACATAATCAGCTTGTCTAGTACACGTAACCATACGATGCATGTACCACGCTCATAAATAATTTATATATATGCTTATGGTAGTCATGTGAGAAATCCTAAAAAAGATGCAAAAAAAGTTAAAATGTTCGCAAACTTTAGTAATATCTATGATATCAATCCTGGCCATCACAACATGCTATTCGGATGCTGAAATACCAAATATTGATAGTAAGTAAAAACCTGTTTAATTTTTAACTTAATTTCATAAGCAAATAAATAAGATTTAACTATTTTACGTGGAATAAAAGTCGATAGAAAATGGGCGTGTGAAATTCTTTGCAAACCCCTTGCCGTTGAAACCTACTCTGCATGGGACGTTGGCCTTAGAGATGCAATCGGGCTAATTGGAAATCCCAAAAGGCCTCATCCACATCATCATCATATACTGCCACGCCACAGTTTCAAATCTGCCTGTGATATATGGGGCGCAAGATGCTGGGGAGCACATGGCCGGAAGTGAAAAAACAATAAATTCTAAAATTGTGAATTCTAAAATTTTGCCATGATTTCAGTTAAAATAAAAAAAACAATAAAGTTTCTTTTTATCTTTCTGTATTTACTATATAAAATGTACATCAGTTTTAAACTAATCATTTACTTTTACATCATAGTTTCAAATATTTTAAACGAATCACCAAACGTATTTTCAGGATTTTCCATTAGATCTGTCAGGTTTGTTTCAAATTGTAAAATTGAACCTTCAAAAAATTAACAATCATATAAAATAACGCTAAGAATTTATAATTTTTAAAAATATATTTTTGGAAATTACCTCCTGGTATTTGCGCATAATCCTTATCTCCATAAGCATATTTTGCAGGAATTATCGATCTTCTTATTTCCCCTGCACACATTCCTGTGGTTGCTATTTCATCGCCTTCGATAACTTGACCGTCTCCAAGTCTATAACGCATTGGTTCCTTACGATCATAGCTAAATTTATAAACAAATCTAAATCTGAAACTGTTTATTTTAAAGTTTTTAAAAGTAACTTTTCGTTAATATTTTATTTTACGTTGAATCAAATTTTTCCCCATTTGGAAAAGTTCCAATATATTCTGTGGTCAACACGTCACCTTTTTGGGATATCCGTCCACAATTTTCTGGTTTGTGCATAACTTCGATATAAATCCCTTCTTTTGTATAAGTGCCTTTCTTTGTGGGTCCCCAGTGTTTTGGATTGGGTATGTTTTTGTTATTAACTCCAGGTTTTGCTGTGGTTGTCTTTGTTTTTTTGACAACTTTCTTTTTCGGTGGTTTTTTAGTAGTGGCTAATGGAGATTTGGTCAGTTCCATGGCAACTTGTTTGTTTATTGCGTCATTTAACTTTCCATCGCTGATTTCTGCTGTTGGATCTTTACCAGATTTTTTGGATGATTTGGCTTTTAAAAATAATCAAAATGTAAACAATTTCAGGTTAAAGTTATTTTACAAAAGTTGGAAATTTAATACAAAATTTATTTTGGGCTGACCTGATTGAGTTTTGTTAGCATTTTTTGATGCTATTACTTCAACTAAACAATGTATAAAAAGCAGTGCATATAACAGTACGAGTAAAGAATGTCTGTTAATTCCCATCTTGACGTAAAGACTTTTTATAGATTAGCACAGCAAGTTAGTCTGGTAAGGAGAAAATGAATTGTTTTGGTTTTATATATGCATCATAATGTTTTTATCGTACAATGAAGATTATATGAGGCTGATATTGTTATATACAAACGAACTAAAATTTTCTTGATAAAATCAAAGGTTATTGTGTTTGGTATTTATGTTTTATGTTAATGATAAAACGTTACCTGCTCAACTTTTTCATTGTTCAGTGTTTATATCTGTAAATATGTAGAAATGGATAATTTTTACATATTTATTATTACATATATTGATATAACAAGTTTCATGTTGCTTAAACTTTTGAAATTATTCAATATTTGGCATCAGGCAAAGCTGTAAATAATCAATATACAATTTTTGAACATCTGGTGTCAGTAGGGAAAAATTCAAAATGGTAACTCAAGCGATGAAATTTAATTAATGGTATCTCAAATAGCAAATAATCACCAATAAAACTATAAATGATAAAAAACAGGCAAACTAAACATGTTTTCATCGAGAGGTAGATAGGCGGTCAACTTGTGATTTTGAAATTATGATTTATGCAATTTTGTTTAAAAAATTTCATGTCACATTGACACACATTTAATTTCGAAAGTTTTATTTGATCGATATGACAACAAGTTAGTCACAAACTAGACATGTAAAGTGGAGGCTGTATTCTAAATGCGGAATGTTTAATAAACTAGACGTCGTGTGTAGAATCAAATTTAAATTAGTTTAAAATTATAATTACTTCTTAATTAACAATATGTTAACCGTTTTAATAAATTACACTTTTAAACTAATAGTTTTTCCCATATGATTTTACATATTATTGATAAATATAAATAGTGTTAAGATCATTGGTACAACCAGCGACATATTTTATTTTTACAGCCTATTAAGTTTTAAAAATGTGTAATTTATTTATTCCAATTCATGACCGAGCCCTTCATTATAACACAAAGGCATTTATTTCAATCACTACAAAAAAGATAAATATGCGGCACAGAAAAATATTAATTAATGAGCATAGCAAAAATCGCATAATAATAGCGTTATAAATCATTTAGTTACAAAAGTACTACAATGATACAATAATAATTTATCGTAAATTACCGCTAAAAGAAACCTTGCACTACTTGATTGAATAAACGCGATAATAATGTGGGTTCTTCGGAAACGATTCGCATGGATTCTAAGGTACTCGGTTCCAACTTCCAATTATGCTTTTCACTTTCAGCATACCAAAGTGGAGAATGACCCTCATTGTCCACAGCATTTACATTAGCTTTCAAATCCAGCAACAATTGCACCATTTGGTCGACATTTCTTTTTCCCATTATAATTGCTATATGAAGTGGAGTTTTTCCTGTGACATCCTTATCGTTTACGTTACATTTTAGCTGGAAAAAATACTCTAAAGCATCTAAATGTCCTTGCATTGCTGCCTCATGAAGAACTGTTTGCCCATTGTTTCTTCTTCGCATTGGATCTCCTCCTAATTTAAAAATCATTTCCAAAAATTGTTTACTCTGAAGCCCGCAAACTGCTAATAAAAGCTCAGTATCACCTTCCCAATCTGGATTGTTGAAGTTTGTTTTTGTGTGAGAAACTATCAGCTGGAGCGTGTCTGGTTGAATGGGCATAAACTCAAAGGCTAAATGCAAAGGAGTGGATTTTCTTTTGTTGCAAGCCTTAAATAAGTCCATGTGGCCTTTCTTCTGAAGCAGAGTTGTCAACTTCCCAAAGTCATCTGAGGAAAAGTAACGCGCTGCAATATGAGCTACTGTGTAGCCATTTATTTCAACGGTACGTACATCTGCACCCTTTTTAATCAGACATTTTAATAACCTGTAATGCACTTGAGTCATCAATAATGGTGATCTCTGATACACTGGCTCTTTTTCTTCAAGAAATTTACCGTTGAATTTCAAAAGATTTGCAATAATTTCAATCTTCTGGTCTAAAACATTCTCGGAGTTGTCCATCGTATTATCGGTGCACATATGCAATAATCCAGTCATGTTTGCAATAACACTTGTTTTGTACGCTGTTAGTAGATAAAGAAATATTGATAGGTCCCCTCGCAGACAGGCCTCATGAAGGGGAGTATATTCCAGCGAATTTAGAAACCGTTTGAATTTAATGTTATCCAGCATTTCTCCTGTGATTGTTTCTACAAATTCGTGGCAAACAGTAACAACGTCTAAACTGGAGTGCTTCGTTGCTTCTAGAAGCACGTCTTGCCACTTATGAGTTTTATCATGAAGATAACCCACATTTATGTACACGTTTGAAACAAACAGAAATATATTACCAAATTTGTGATAAACCATGGCACTAAGAAGCTGACACGGACTTTTGCAGTCAGCACAAAGTTGCTTTGTTATGCAAACCAGTTCTTTGGAAAGTTCTAAATCCCCTAATAATTTCGAATTTTCTATTTGACTGTCAAGAAAAACGCACAAAGTGTTTTGTTCCAAGCTTGATTTGTAGTATTCTAATTTGATTAAATCTGAAAGAAATAGCAAAACATTGCTTTAGATTTGGCTGCGTGTCCTAAGTAAAATTTGCTTATCTAAAACTGAAAAAAATTATGTGAGACTTGCCAGCCAGCTCATGAAAGTTATTAGTGATTAGAGCATTAACCAAGTCCGCTAGTAGGTGGGAAACAGTTTCTCCTTTTGTCCACGTCCAAAGTATCCAATATAAAACATCGCGTGCTGTCGTTATTTTTTCTCTGGTAATGTTTAATTTGACTTGAGTGGAAGATATAAATTAAATCGTCTCGAGACATATTTAGTGACAGGGCTACTCTGTACCATGCCAGTCTACAGCTAACTGCTTCCATAGATTTGTTCATTGTGTTCAACAAATCTCCAATTTGACAATCTGCAGGGAAATAAACAATTAATTTTAAGAAGGTTTTAAGTCCGAAACAAGAAAGTTTATCTTAAGGTAGTGTGTATCAAGGGTGCGTTTATGTTTTTAAAACAACCGTATATTGCAATATTTTTATGGCAAGCAACTGAAATAATGTTATGATGCGAAATATTTTTTTGTTTCCTGAACAAAACATCTTTGTTCCCTAGACAAACCCCCTTAAGTTTTTCTTTTAAATCTGTTAATTATAAATTTTAGAAATTAAGTTATTTTATAAGGATAAATGACTTGTTTTGCAAACATTAAAAATTATGATCAAGGGCTTCAGGATTTTTTTTGGCTTGTCCTAGTCCTGGTCCATGTTTTACTTATAACCCTTGTAAATTTGTCTAAACATTTAGCTATCAAAAGAATCAACATTTATAATTAACATTTAGCTATCAACTCAACAATACCTGCAGTCATCAGAATACTAAGAGACGAATGTAAATTACCTGTAATATTGAAATGTATACAAAATAGTTAAATTTTTAAAACTTTTTTTTCCTTTCTTTTTACACACAGTGCCTTTGTTTGGGCAGCGCGTACCTCTTCTTGTTTTTAATTTTTTTTCCCACTCTTCAAACTTAATTCCCTTTTTATGTATCTTCTTCGGTATAATGAACGTGCAGTTATACTGTGTGATATTTCATGTATTGTACGTCATTTTTAAATGAATAAATAAATAAGTAAATAAATACATAAATAAATAAATAAAGAATGCATGCATACATACAGAGACTTAGCTTATTCCCTTTTTTTAAACCTCCGGGCGCTTATCTCTAAAAATCTAGCTCATTTGCATAATTAAACGTTTTGAGCTCAGTTATCAGTTTTTAAGAATAAACTGTAGAGCAGTCCTCTTTCTCAATATTTGTTGGAGCTCTCGACTTTATGCATTAAAACTGACAAGAATGCTTGAAAAAGTTTCTTCATCTAATTTATGCATAATAAAAAACTAATGACGGAGCTAAAAAAAGGTTGTTTATGCAAATAAGATAGATATTTTAGAAATAACGCCCGTAGGTTTAAAACAAGGGACTAAGTCTAGTCTCTGTATTTCTTTAAAAATTCAGAAAAAGTTTAACTCAAATCAAGCGCATAGGCTGTTTCAGTTAAAAGTCATCTATGCGCATCCAGTTCACTGATAACGTAATCTTGGCATGGTTTCTACTTTAAGTGTCTTGTTTTATTTTTAATGCACAATGGTTTGCATACTCTTTTCCACTTGTAGTGAGAATTTTAATGCCAATAGATATAACAACGCGCTCAAACTCAAATCCTGAACAACTTTAATCTTCCATGTTTATGATGCTTACTATACCATTGCCATAGTCCAATTGAAATCGTATGGAAGGAAAATGAACCTGCTATGTTTTTTGTGTGCGTATATAAGTACATGGTTCATAAAGGTAAATGGAGTTTACAACAATTCATTTTCCCTTTTAAATAACTCTATTTTTCTTACATTTATAATAAACGGATTTTAGAAAAATAAACTCCAATTTCAGAAAAAATATTCAAGTTTTCAGTGAAAATAAAATGGATGTCTATTATAATTGTCAAAGTATTTGCGTACCTGCAGAAAGCACACGAACACCGTGATCTGAATCTTCGACTTTTAAGACCCCATTTAAAAGTAGTCTCATAATGAATGGTTCAACGGAGTTAGAACTTGAACTTAATCTTTCCAATTGCTCAACCAAATATTCGGATAAAATATATTCAGCATAGGTACGATGCACGAAGTGAACAGTAACTACGTCGCAGTCAATTTTGGGTTCATTTTTGGCTACTATTATTCCAGCACTATTTATATCATTCAAGTAACACATTTTAAAATATGATTGACATTTAGTTTCAGACGCAAATTGTGGAAAAAGTATTTCTATTGCCATCATTTGATGGAAATGTTTTACTTCCTGTTGTCTGCTTTCAGCAATTTTCCCAAACGTCATTTTCATTAAGGTCCTGTACATGTCAGGGACGGACGCAATGGTAAAAACAACGCCAAATTCGAGTGATTTTGCATTTGCGTGTTCTTTGGCGTCATCTGCGTAAATTTCCGCGAGCATTCGGCATTGCAAGGGGATACCGGCAATATCGCATACATTTGAACGGAAAATTGACCTTACTTCAGACACTAACGTGGTTGCAAATTTGTTTAGGTATAAGTTCAAGGGAATTTCCAGAATTTGAGTCCAGAATCGTTCAAGGAATATGACTTGATCTGGCTGCTGAAACGGAAGCATAGTAAAAGATAAGCTGTTAAGCGATTGTTCCAGTTTCTCTCGCCTGTGAAGTCTCGTAGTCACAAAAATTTGAACATTTTTGAAGTCTAAATTCAAACGTTTTAACAAATTTGTTGCTGCGTGTAATTTATGTAGTGGAACTTCATCAAAGCCATCAATAAAAAAATCCATCTGTTGGGTTGGATCATCTAAAGTGTGTTGCAAGATTTTTCTTCCAAGTTTAATGTCTGAAAAATAGCTAGTAACCCAAGTTTTGAAAGTTTCTATTGTCAAATCATCATTGTTTGTATGTTCCATTGACAAAATAGTGTTGAAATCCACAAAGATTATGTATCTTCCAGGAAAGTTTTGTCTGTGATTGGTGCAAAGTTTAGCCAAAAAAATAGATTTTCCCATTCCCGGATTATCCGCTATGCAAACCGGTGTATTATATTTTCTTGCATGAATTTCCTCAAAAAAATCTGTTTCTTCAAAAATATCTTGGTTTTCATGTAAATTTTCCAGAATATGATGCAAATTGCCATGAGATTTGATCCAGTAAATTTTTCCACCCATACAGTTAAACAAATGCACGGGAGTGTTTTTGGCTTTTTGACATATCTTGTCAAAGTCTGCATCAAATTCCAATAACATTATTCGAGCAGTGATTTTCTTTCGTTGGTAGACTGCTCTAACGACAAGTTGATTTCCTATAGGGAAATATATTACAAAAAGAAAAATTCATAACGTTTTACTTTTAATTTTCATTTTTACTATAATTTGTAATTAAAAGTTATGTATTCCAGTTTACTTGCTAACTTTCCCAGCTCAGAAAATTTAATGCCGTCAACAATTAAAATGTCAGAACATTTTTCTTGGAATATTTTTGGATCAATTCTATTCCTACTGCACAGAGTTCTAGAAATGTAAAACGAAGGGATCTCAGGGATTTTATCACGAGCAATCAAAACTGTTTGATTGCTCAAAAGGGCCAAAATTTCTAAGCCCGAAAGTGCATCATTTAAAAGTTGGTTTTTTTCATTTTCCTTAAAATTTTCTATGAGCTTTTCTAGATTCATCTCTGACCCAAAGAAGGACACTTTGCCCATTAGTACTTTTTTCTGGGTTATTTTATCCAAATCATTCCAGATTGTGGTTTCCTTTATTTCAAGTTTAAGTATTTGCCAAATGGAATCTGAAAAAAAAAATGATTTAACGTAATTTTAAACGGCAAAATAGTTTTCGTGAGGAATAAACGGGTGAAGACCACCATCATCTAACTAATTGCCAGGAAATTGAATTTTTTTCCTGACAATTTTATCACAGTGAATTGCCAGGAAAAGACATTCAAATATTTTTAAACCGGTATGAGCTTCATAATTTTGATGCATTACATATTTTTGATGTCTTCGTTGTGTTATATAGCATTCTTAGAATGAACGATTAACATTGAGTTATAGTATAAAAAGCATATTGTAGTCGAAAATTAGTGCAATTTATCATATATGATGAATATTGATTATTAAGTAGTGCTAGTCCGCCACTTGATGAAATCATTATGATAAGGCCGTCCGGCCGGACTCGCTATCACTTGATAACGATTTTACCAATTTCCAATCAATTTCATATACACATTGTGTAGATCCAGAGAAATTACGCCATTGATTTTGGTGTCTGCAGGTTCCCGTTAAGAACCGGTTAAGGACCTGCAAATGGCCATATTTGCTATAACTTGATAATGGCTTGACAGATTCCCACAAAACTTGTACACACATTGCATGGATAGAGACTAGAGATGTTTTAGGATTTTGGATCTGCAGGTGCCCGTTCAGGACCTGCAATAAGCTTTTTTTCGCTGTAACTTGAAAATGGCTTGATCAAATTTCCCCAAATTCTTTATCCGCATAGTATGGCTGTCAAGTTGGCTCCAGTTAACATCATCATCAAACACCCCATAATTACTAATAATTACAGCGCTACTTAATTACTTTTTGCAGGGTTTATTAAAAATTGGAAATATAACTTCAAAGTTCAAAGGAGTTGCCTGTAGCGTGCTATAATATTTTAACAGTTAGATTGTTACACTGTGATAGTCGTTGCTATGGACTTGAAGGAACAGGTTTCAAGAAAGCTGAACTTCCACAGTTCAAAATTTCAGGGTACAAAACGAACGACGGAAAGACCGACTGCCAATTTGAGTCTATGAGCTTGATGACTTTCATTTAAGATCCAGCGAAAAATTAGTTAGCTCATTTTTTCAGCTATCCTAACTTCAATGCTTATTGTCATGCTTAGTTGGGTCTCATTTTGGATAAATCACGAAACAACTAGTGCTCTCTCTCGTTGCACTTTGGTGATTTGATTTGAAAACAAGAAAAATTTTCCCCATTTGTGGATTCATTTTAAAATGAAACGCCTATGTAAATATTTATATTGCGTACTAATTTTCTACTCCAGGGATTACAAGTGTGCTTACACTGAACAGCAATAGAACAGGGGGTTTGCTCAACCTTACCAAGGATATCATGTGTCAAAGCTATGAAGTTATAGTTCCGATTTCCATCATATATGATAAATTGCACTAATTTTCGACTATAATTTGCTTTTTATACTATAACTCAATGTTAATCATTCATTCTAAGAATGCTAAATAACACAACGAAGACACCAAAATATGTATCGCATCAAAATTATGAAGCTCATACCGGTCACAAGACTATCTAAAAATATTTAAATATCTTTTCCTGGCAATTTCTAAAGCCATGGTGGCAATTCACTGTAATAAAATAACCAGGGAAAAAATCTATTTTCTATGGTGGTGATCTTTACCCGTTTGTTCCTCATCATTAATGGGAAACTGTTTTTTGGCATAGCTAATTTTGGACTCTGCATTTTGTACTAGATAATTTGCATAGAAGTAAGTTTTTTCTATGCAAATTCAAGTTCATGAATTTCCCAAGATCACTAGGTAATTGGCATAGAAAAAACTAAGAAAGTATTTTTAATGCATTAAGATCATAATAGGAAAATGTTTTTTCACATAGTTATTTAATCAATTATTACATGCCATTTGAAACCAGTTAAGACAAATTTCGAATTTATATAAAGTCCATTTTACCAGCAATATCTTTCCATTCACATTCAGTTTCCAAAATGTCAATAAGTTTTGACAATTTTGCCTCGTCAGCAGTTCTCGACCTCCAGTCCATCAACAAATCACTAATTACTTCCCAGATATCCAATTTATTAAGCCGTAAATCCTGATCCAGTTTTTTAACCGTGATGGTTGGAGTATCCAACCTTCTTGCCAGGCGCCTCCAGTCCAACAAAATTTTTAAAGCAGTGGACGATTCCTCCATCAAATTTACAAGCTTGTTAAAGGTGCATGCTATGTAGTTAAATGCAGATTATGTTGCATGACATGTATTATAAATTTTAAAATAAATTTTGGATATTAATTTACCAACTTACGTTCTTCTCCAACAATAAAGTGCTTCATTATGGCCTCCTATGGTAACTTTGTCACTTTTTATTGGTATTTCGAAACATAGACCAGAATTTTGATTTTTATAATTTATGTTGTTAACTCGTGAACATCTGATGCCTACAGAGAAACACAAAATGCAAAATGACATCGAAAGTCATGAGATTTTACGGTGATGTAAATTTTTTATTGCTTACATTTTGCTTATCATAATCCATCCATATCCATATGTATCTCTTTATATGCATATAAAGTTAAAAAGTAATGCATAGTTGTTGAAACCTATTCTGTTTATAGCAAATTTTGATGTAGTAACGTTGGTAAAAACTGTATGAGCAAAAACACACAAAATAAAAGTACTTATTGTTACGAATATATTTTTAAAGGTTACAGTGATATTTTATGTACAGAAATATGTTCTCATAATTTTTATTGTGTAATCATAAAATTGCCTGTTCCTGTTTAACGTATTACTCAGCGGGTTCCTCTGAGTGATGATGTAATTGCACATCAGCAATATAACGGTTTCTGAGATTAACATTCTGACTCAGAAAATGAGTTCTGTAAATTGGAGTCGCCAAATACACAGGCAAATAGCATGTAGAAATATATCTCATTTCCAATTTAATATACAACAAGCCGTGATTAAGTCACGGGAGAGTAACGAAGATGAATGTCGTAATAAATAGCTAGTTAAAACAAATCTCGTAATAACAAAAGAAAAGAATCCTGTAATTCCAAAAGAAAACAAATTTCGTAATCCCGATGACGCTTTTGGACCTATTCCAATGCTGGATTACCATTTTACTCATGGCGTTTTAACAAAAGTTGATAAGTACTCAACCCTATATCGAAATAAGCAATGAAATTATCTTCTCACTTTTTGACCTCTGTTGACCCATGAATTAGGTTTTGACATGTGGTGTCTTGACAAAAGTTGATCAGAGTTATCTCTTCTATCGAAATTTGCAATAAAAATTTGCCCAAAAGTCTACATGTGGCATTGTCTGACCTTCCGTTTCCGGTGTGATTGACTTAGAACGCTGAAAATCACTAGCGATAAAGCTTATGACATACGGAGTCTATATACGAAGTTTGAAGATGGTAAGTCAAACGGTTCAAGAGTTAGATGGTGATCGGTCAGACGGACATACAGACAGACAGACAAGCAAACTAATTGCATAACTACGATAAAGTCTCATCTTCGTAATAAACCCATTTTACTTACACTAATCTAGTGTAATGGTTGAAGTCATTTATTTTTCCTTGGCCAGAGAACCTCAGATTTAACCTTTGCTCGGACATCACATAATACTGTTTAAACGCTACCGTTGTTGAAATAATTTTATTTTTACCTACAAATTACAAAACACTACATTTTCAATATTTTTACTAGACGAGCTTGAAGAAGTAAAGAAAAACTTTACCCCGTTCAATTTCCTATTTTTGGGTTGTATCTATAATATTTCAAGCCGAATATCTAAGTCTATACATTATAATTTGTAGTTAATTATCGTTTTCAAATTTTGTGTCATTTTTACAAATTTGATTAATTCAAAAGAAACACAATAGTGTATCCGACAGTAAGTTTGCTTCCTAAGTGACTTTTGCATGATCCACACTCAAGAAAAAAATAGAAAATAAATGGTAATGGAGTTCAATGTAATCTTTTAATCCGTTTATTATCGTTCATAAAATTGAGTGAATTTCTTTGTATGCTTTGAATTTTTACAGTGGCTTTGAATATTTATTAATGCACAATTAATATAACCAATGTGTATAACACAGTCATCGACACTTTGGCGGTCATCACATAAACATTCATACATACATACATACATACATACATACATACATACATACATAGCATGTGATTATATTATATTATGCATGCCGGGGTGATTTTTACAATCTGATAACTGGAAAAAGTTCAAGCATAAAACACACACTCATCAAAAATGTTTTATATTGTCCTCTTTGCTCGTCAACTCAAGAGCTGTTGATTATTTGTTGTACTTAAAACCCAAATATATGACTACCGTTAGTAATGCATTTCGGCAAAAAATGGTATTTAATCGGAACAAGCTAAAAGTGTAACGACCCTTGTGAGTGATGTTGTCAACGAAAAAGCTTTACGTGAGCAAGAAATTGTAAGAAGAACATAAAATTCATATTCATTCGTTGAAGTTTGATGGCCATTTTACATTCATAACTATTTATAGTCAAAACTTTGAATGATGAATAAATAACTTTTTCTGTGCTTTGAATGTCTATTGTATGTGTGTTTATTGTATTGGTTGTCTTTTCATATGAATAAATAAAAAAATAAAAATAAAACATAAAATGTCTTTAAAAAATTTTGATGACAT
>JAQFYG010002835.1:0-13725 GCA_034694325.1 Entomobrya corticalis
AGGAACTCAAAATAGAGGAAGAAGGACAAAAGGATGTAGTCTGGCTTTAGTCTGGTGGTTTTGAGTGGTTGAAAGTTGAAAGAAAGAATTAAAAATTTGTTGAACACAAAGCCCGACATCGACATATATTCCATGAGAAAAGCTAGAGATAATGGAACAGGCTACACATGTAAAGATGATTTTTATACATCTTATATACCATTGTCATTTCAGTCATCATGCAAGTTTTGTTAGTACTTTCAAACTTTTACATCCATTCTCCTATTATTATAAAATATGAAGAAAATATATGGATGTTTTTAAAAGAATAAAATAAGCAGTCGGTCGGAAACAGACACAAGCAGGAAAAAAGTGATGGAATGAAGAACTATAAATAGGAGGCGGAGGAAAACGGAGTAAAAGATGAAGATACAAAGAACGGGGAAATGATGAGAAAGCAAGCAAGGTGGTAAAGGCGAATTCATCATAAAAAATAGAAGCTCTCTGAAAAAGATAAATTCCCACTGGCTTTGAAAAGCATGAAACATTTATGCATGATTTTTCGGCAATTCCCACAAGTCGGCAAAGCTGATGTTTAGTATATTCATAGTTGCTGGCTCGTTTTTGCTGTATTCTGGATAGATGGATGGAAGAGGAGGAGATGAAGGAGAAAGGCTCGAATGAAACCTACAAAAGCCATTGGCAAAATTTTGTAGTCTTTCATGTTACCTCTCTGTCGAATGCTTTCTATGTCTGTCTGGAAAGTATACTGACTCGTTTTTAATATAAATTGTACCCAAAGTATAAACTGAGCTTGAGAGAATACCATACTACTGGCTGTAGTATTCGTTTGCACAAATACACACATGGTCGCTTTTTCGCTTAATAAATTGTTGTCCGTTTTTAGGATGCCATTCGTACAAATTATTTTGAAACAGAGCAAAGCAGAGAAAATGAGAAAAAAAATTAAGCTTAACTTGTAAAAATAATTTCGTGAAGATGACTTGTTTTTATGTTTTTCATCGGTGGATGATGATGAGATTTGTGGAAAATACACAAGCTGTTCGAAATGTTTCCAGAGAAATTTGTTTTAGTAGTAAGAGGCCACGGTTAAAAATAATAATGCATGAGCAGGAATAAATGGGAGACGTTATCATATTTTGCATATAATACAAAGGACGAAAAAGGAAACAAAAGAAGCTGGAAACAAGTTTTGAAGGTGTTTCATCATTAAATAGAAGCCTGAGAATGCAAAAAAAATTCAGGGCGAATTCAAATGACAATCTTTCCAATGACGATAACGATCAACGCTTGGAATCAAAGAAAATAAAAGCTTGGAGTAAAAAAATGAATTGTGTTTTTGATTCTTTTGGAAAAAAAGATATGTGCGTGTTTTTATTAAAAAATATCACAGGAAAAAAAAGCTTTTGTTGTGCGAGCATGATAAGGCATACCATAAAGTTGTTGCCTTGAAAAAAATAGGAAGCAAAAATACAATACATTATTGTCGTCATCATCGAATATTTTTTTTCATAAAAAATAAAAATCTCACTTCGAGCTTTTGCAGCGATGAATTTAAGAGCAGCATGGAAATCTATTTTTTCTTCTTGAGTCTCATCAAAACTCTTGTAGACGGGTGTGCTGTTGAGAGCTGTGAAGACAGTGCCTAGAGTGAAGTGGCAAAGGGAATGTCCCTTGCCGGAGCCAACAGCAAAATTATGGTAAAATAGGGCGACGTGACGCCATCCGAAACGCGCTAAAATCTTGGAGAATCCTTCACCTACCAAGCTATACGAGCCTACATGAAGATGGTGGTGACGATAAGAAATAGATAAGATATAAAGAAAAGTGTATTTTTTCGGATATAAAAAGTTTTCACAAGTGCAAAATTCCAGTTATTTCGAAACAAGAACAAGTGTACTCGTTTGCGAAGAGAAACAATAAAAATAAACAAGTCAAGTCGATAGATATTTTTTTTTTTCATTTCAAATAAATAATCCTGGAATGTGTGTGGGCGTTTATGCAAAAAGGACAATAATATATTTGAATGCTTACCAGCCAGCCTTGTTAATGTTGAGTATTGTTTATCTTTATGTCGAAATGCTTCTGCCTGAGCACCTGGTGTCAGGACAGGTATGCCCCAGTGTCCAGCATATCTGGCCACGGGAGCAATGACATAGTCACACATTGGCCCAAGGAATACGTCTACAAAATATTTACAGCAAGTCAGAAGACAAGGATCAACTTTGAATCTTTTTTCCAGTTATTCTTATGCATTCTACAATAGTATAGTAATTTATATATGTCTCTACATATATTTATATCCTTTTTGAAAAGATATTGCAAGGAAAGTTACTCGAAACTAGATACTTTCACTCTGTAAAAAACTTTCTCCTGGATGTTGTCATCATCTCTATTTCCTTCCTTTCAGCTTTGTTACTATTTTTATCTCTGCTTTCGACATGAACCAGCCATTTTTTCTTTTGTTTCATATTGCACCACTACCTTTTGTACTTTTAAAATATTTTTCGGGGAAAAATGACAAAAGCTATTTTCGGACGAGCTTCTACCACAAAAAAACTTTTTTGAATTAGAGACCATAGTCTACTATTGTTTGTTGTGCAGTCAAGAGTAAAAAAGGGTACCGGAGGTTGAATTTTAATAAACTTCTTGGCTGCCGGATTTTTCAAGTAATTACTTATCTATGTTTCGTTCCGACTCAGTGAAAATAATATATCAATTTCAAAAAAAGAAGATATTGCCTTTTTGTGTTTGTAGTGCAACAGGATGTACGGTAAGCCTCAAGTACATAAAAAAATCCCACTTCCTACCAGTTTAGTTACCGGTTTAGTAAATAATATATCGCAGGTTTAAAAAAAATTTTGCAAACGCTTTTATCAACTTGGGATTTCATAACTACATTGTTTTTCGTCTATTGTTGACAAAAAGTGTACCTTTAGGTAATACAAATAAATATTTATAAACTTTTATCAAAGTTAAGTCAACACTTATTTCATTGACTGGAAATAATATTATCCCCAGGCAGTCTGCGTCCGTTTTTCAAAAATAGACTGCCAAAACTTTTTTTGCAAGAAAGGGAAAGTATGTTATTTTTTCTACTTTTTTTGCCTTTTTTCTTACATAATATTTACTTTTGGTGGAATTTCAAGCTGGGATGTTTGATGGGCGTTAGGAGACTCATGAACAAAAAAATCCTGACCAAATCTGATAATGTCAAAAGTTATTGGAGTAGCCGGTCCACTGAACAGAGAAAACAAATTTTGACAACTAGAATAATGCGTTTTGGGATATAATATAAGTCATAAGGCTGGTTCATGTTTTCCATACTACCCTCTATTATTATAGTTAAAGTTAAACTTTTTTTTCTTCCTTTTTATGTAATGCTGACAACTATGCTGAATGCTGAGAGATAGTGACTACTGACCTGCAGTTTTATTTATGTAAAAGTCAAAGGCAGCGAGAGGTCCATAAGTTGAGGAGCAATTTGTATCGCTATGGCGCACCGTGATTTTCCAGTCGGGTAGTAACCCGCCAATCCGTTTGCTCGTAACGGCCATGTTGATTGGAGGGAGAATTTTTTGTAAGGAATACTGATACCCGGGGTCCGCTGGGGCTAAAACAGCAATCTGCAACTCTTTTTTCAAATTCCTTTTAGATCTTTGCGGATTGTTGGTGCTGGTGCTACTGCTAGTAGTCATGCTGTTGAATGATTGATAATTTTGAAAAAGTTGTTCAAGCTCTGTACTCTCAGTCATGGTCATTCCTCCTAAAACTGCGGAAACTGAGGGAGACGCAGGAACTTCAACAAACTGGGAAGATGATGCTGAAGATGAAGAAGATGTAGTTGGAATCATTGATGGATTCAAAAGTTCAATAGGGATCAAAGAAGAAGTGGAAGAAGTATTTTGTTCTGCGGTAACATCTCCGGATCCTCCTCCACTTGAATCATAAACCATAAGTTCTCCTCTACCCCTTTCGTAATACTTTTCATAAGAGTTTTCACTCCTCTTATTTTGGCGCTCTTGCGAGTGTTGTTGCTGCTGATGTTGTTGATTGTGCTGAAGATGATGATGGGAATGGCCCAAATCGACAATGTGGTGAAGACCACCGGTTCTATTAACCCTTTTTCCGCCATGATTATACTTGCTCTGGCCAACACTGCTTTCACCGAGCAGGAGGACGAGCACGAAACAGAGCAGTTGTGTTTGCATCTTTCTTAACCTATTAATCCGAGATTATATTCCATTTGATCCTTTATTTATCAGGAAAAACATATATTTAAAAATCAATCATGAGCGAAAATTGTTTTTGCAAATAAATTTTCCTCAAGTAATGTAGATATATAGCACGCTGGTTAAAGAATTATATATTTTTGTTGTATGCACTTTTTATATTCTTTCTGACAACAAAAACTTTTAATCTATCAAACAAATAAATAACTTTCTCTTCCTTCCTTTTTTGTCTATAATATTTCTATAGAGATGTGATGTTTGGAAAGGAAAGGGCGTAAAAGAAATAATGTTTTATGGATCTTTAAGATATTCTAAAGATGTAGTTCTGGAAAGTAGGAAACGCACACTTCTATATATATCTCTCTCTATCCCTATTTATTTTATCTAGTAGGTGGTATGAGAAGATTTGATATGTGAGTGGCGTGTTGTTTGGAATGAATATGATAACAATATATACATACACATTTTCATCTGCACAGTTCTCTACAAATCAAATCCACTCCATTTTTTACCAACTTCCGTAGCAGTAGTAGTAGCTGTTAAACATGGGCTCCCTGCTGAGGAAACCGCTGCTACCAATAATAATATTTTTGTTCACATGGAGGATAAAAATAAGATGTTTATTTGTGTGTGTGTGTCTTGGAATACAGACAATTTTTTTATTGTTTTTTTTCTGCAAAAAGAAAACGGTAGAAAGGCTTCCAAGATCCAAAACAAGATAAACAAGAAAAAAGGCATGGGATCAGTCACGAGTCACGTTACATACACCACACTTTCCTTGTGAGTAAAACCCCTTTCTTATAATGATATGTGAAATATCATTTGTGTAATGTCTACAAAATAATAATACATTTTTGTATTATTATTTATTTGTTTTATCGTTTATTATCAAGGATCTCTTATCATTGGATGTTTAAAGATTGAAATGTTGTTTATGTTGTTGTTGATAATGATGAAGATGAGACTTGTTGGATGTTGGAACAAAATAAATATGTCTGGCTTAACGCTCTTTTAAAACATTTTTTTCTTTTGTTTCCTTTTTTCCTGTCAACGACGTATATCATATAAAATGACTCATGACTACCTTTCACCAAAACAAAACAAAAAACTTTTCACATGGAAAACGAATTTCCGTTTGTTTTTTAATCACAATTCAACTTCCAAAATATATCTTGTTTCCTGTCTTTCCAGAAGGAACACATAATTTTTGTTGTTGGTTCATGTTCTTATCATACCTTGTTTTTTCTCAAGACTTTCATCATCTCTGTATTTTAGAGATATTTGAAAAAACACGCAGCAAAAAATTGTGTATAACAGGCTGAACAAGTACTTTCCAAGGATAATGTTTTATAAACACTATTATTTGAGAGAAATGATGATACTCTTCGCAAACAGGATTTACATGGATGGATGAGGGTAATTGTGGAAAATGTACGATTATACTTTCTGCACACAAATGGAAACGGATTCCATTTCCATATAAAAAAAACTGTGTCGCTTTTTCTTTATCGGATTACATTTTATCAAAATGTAAGCTGTAAATGTTGTAGGTAGAGGTACTTAATGTAAGGATCTATTACTTTTTTATGATTGTTATTTTATTGTTATAATCCAGCATGTGTGCCCTAACCGCACATGAAAGACACTGTAACAGACAACCAACAAACCAGAGAGGATTATTTTTAAAAATATTATAAAAAATTGATAAGTGTGGTATATTTTTATGTATGCTGTAGTAGGCGAAATAAAAAACTTCAAAGGAAAATATAAATTGTTGCATGGTTTTAAGTCGTTTATGAAAAATAATGGCTGTCATCAAACCATAACAGATAGTGAACATCAATATTCAAACGAGACGATTTGCAGGATTATTCCGGATAACGTTAAGAAAATCGGATGTTAGAAAGTGGCGAGAAGTTAATAATAGCTAATTATTAATTATAAACTGTTTCCACAGTTTAATTAGAAACTTGAAATAAACACTTTTTCACTAATAATTGCCCTTCAATACATATTGTTGTAAAAAGATAATAGAAAAACAGATACACAGATGGACAGACAAACTGCACCAATTATATAAAAAGTAGCTTGTATTAGAACACGGTACTAAACTTTAAGGTGCTTCTTTCTGCAAAAAACGACAAGAGAGAGGGTGAGCCAAAGCACGCACTCACATACAGCCTCTGCCTCTCATTTGACTTGTCAGTTTTTAGTGGTTGCTAATATATCACGCAATTTTTAAAGCGTTGACGTTCTTCGTCCCTCCGCTTTTCTGCTCTCAATTCAAGAGATTTATGAGTTACCTGTTTACTTGACTATTTGCTAACTACACACTACTCTAACTTTTAACAAGATGAACAGAAAAAACAGCAATGAAATGAACTATATTAAAATGATTTTTAAAATATCTGTTATGCCAGTGTACTAACCTATTATAAAATTTGTACATCAATTTATTGCACAAGAATACAAGTTAGTTTACTTATTTAATCAGCATTTTAAAAATAACGTTGACTATTACCGGTTTAAGATAACCTTGCAAAATTGAAGAGTATTTTTTAAAGATCATTTTAAAGATTTTTTTTCCTTCTTTTTCTCACTCATCACCAATGTCGTCAGTTCAAGTTCATCTACACATAAAAGATGATAAAAAATGATTCGCTCAATTTACAACCATTGATCAAGGTTTTTTATATAAAGTCAAGATGTAAAGAGAGGGTGTAAAAATAGTCGCTATAATGACATTAAACCATAATAATAAAAAATAATAACTGGCAATCATCACTATTACCATCATAGACAACTCTATATATATGCCAGATTGAATGATTAGAGCTTCGTCTGCAAAACTCATCTCTGAACTCTGAACATGTTTTTCCTATCTCTCTGAATGATTCATCGTTTCAATTAAGATATTTTTTCCATGAACTAATTAACTTCACAGACAGATAATATATCTGTTGTATATAACACTTATAAAAAAAGAACAAAATTTAAAAGTGAGAGCTTTTAAAAAATGTGTTGATTGCGTTTTGACATGGATGGCTATAATTCCATAAGCTTTTCAAATGATTATTTGCAATTTCTATTTATTTTGTGGGCTTGTCATCTCCTTTGAAATTTTATTTCGATCAATTATATGTTGTTAAATAAATAGAGATAAAAGCAGTCAAAAGGCTTGTCTTGATTGCTTTTTACTGTAATTTTTTTCTGGAGTAGATGGACAGAACTCAAAACAAACTATTTTCCCCCTCTCAAATATTCCATTGAAAGACTGCTGTTTTTACTCTTTTTTTAAACAGCTGGACGGAATTCTTTTGCAAAAAATTTAACATACTTTTTATACGGTTTTCTACTCAAAACTTTTTTTAACGAAAGGATTATTAATACAAATGCTCTACTAGTCTTCGTTCCAAATTGAAACTTTTTCCACATTAAACTTTTCAATGCAAGTCTATAGAAACAATATAATCTCCTTTTGTTCACTTCATACTTATTTTAAAAGAAATAAAGTGTTCCATTTCTGTAAGATAAGTAGTTTAAGTTGTTCAACTCATTTTAAAGTCGTTGTAAAAATACAAAAAATCCATTTTGTTTACAATTTCCCACAAATTTCAATGCGCCTTCTTGTATATCCATCCATCTATCTATACTATTTTGCAACCAAAATTGTAAGACATTTAATTATGAAAATAAAAGCAGAGGATGGATGATAGCACCAATTTTTAACGATAAAAGCTTAAAACCCCGTTTAATACACATTTACAACCACTTTGTGTAATGAATGTTTGTGAAATTCTGTAATACAAAATGCTCAACAAATGTCTTTTTACCCATTTATTCGCTTTTTTTTCTGGTGCCACACTCAACTACATTTTTCCATAGTGAAACTTCTTTTCCGACTCGCAGTGAAAGAAATAAATGAACATTTTTATAGACTCCTACACAAACAAGAAGAAAGCGAGTGAATACTCTCTAGGTTTAAGGTTTTGAGCTATTAAATTGGTTTAACTACTCCTAAAGTGCAATATCCCTTCTTCTTCTTCTTCTTCTTAACCAAACCACACAATACATATTTTTACGAGCAAATTTCCCAGTCATTTCCTATTTTTTTCCTTTTGGCTTCATTATTTTGTCAGTGGCACTCACACATTAAAATACCTACATGTCGTCTTAAATGTCGTCGTTTAGAAGAGAATACCTTTTTTCCTTAAGAAATAATTCTTCTTTTATCGAGCATTATGTTGGGGGTAATAACAGACTATTTTGTAATTTTCCATGATATTGCCTCCGATCTATACAATCTTTTATACATAGTTTGTACACTACAGACTAAATAAAACCGACAGAAAAGGAGATCTTGAAGAAGAAGTATTTAATATACAAAAACGTGCAATAAGTTTTTATGTGCATTCCGTTTCACAGTTTTTTTGCTTGACTTATCTTCCTTTCAATAAAGCTCATTCAAAAAAATACATCTCCTTTTCACATATCAGCACCACCATCCATGTCGCTTTATTCATAGAATTTTTTCTATCATACAGGTTTTTGTAGAAAGCTAAAGTTAAACTCCCGTTTTTTCCCGAGAGAGTATAAAAAGGAGCCAGACAACAACAAAAAGAAAAAACTCTTTTTTCCTCGGAATACACGTAGCTTGTTCCGATCTGACTGAGAAGCTCAGAAAATCTTCTCTGGATATCTACATGTTTTTTCTCTTTTTAATCGAGAGTTTTTTTGTGCATGCAAAAAAGGAAGTAGGAAGGATCAACAATGGGAATATTTTGATATAAAATAGTACGAGCAACACAAATATTGGAGAGATTGACTTGATCGCAAGACTTAAAAAGAAAATCCTGTTCGTTTTTTTTGCATAAAACTAATTTGTAACTTGTTTCCCTATTTAAGATGCTTTATAAATGATGGATTGGAAATTAACTTCAAAATCAGAGGGATTTATTTGAGTAAATTGTTTATCGTCTTTGTATGTTAAATACGACCCAAATATTATTTTTATGTTATGTAGAACTTATTTCCTATATACTATATCATTCATCTTCTAATTTTTCCTATCAGCATGTTAGATCCGAAAAAGAAAAGACACAAAAACTAAATAATTATTGGGAAACGGAAACAGTGAAAAGGGCAATATAAAATGGTAAAAACGAGGAAGTTTTTGATTAGGACGAAAAGAGATAATACGTCGAACAAATTATTAGGCAACGCCATTATTACGTATTCCCCAACAGTCTGTATCTTGCAATAGTACTTACTAATAGTTTTACAGCTCTGCTACATCCTACATCTCATCCATTTTTCTAGACCGAATAAACGGAATAAAGGCATGATAAGCCGTTAAGTAGGATGAATGCAACTAAACGATGCGCATAATTACGTCCTATTTATCTTGTTGTGTAACCACTTTACATAGTATTAAAAGTGTAATTATATTGACGTTCTTATTTTTCTTTTCTTTTTGTGCATACACAGCATACGTAGTACATAATATTAAACCTTGCATTTAATCTACCGGTTATATTTGTTGTAATCTTTGTATTTATTAGCAATTTGCAAGGCTGAAAACAGCAAACTGTTTTTATTGATATCCATACATTTTTATTCGAATGATACGACTTGTTTTCTAAACGTTTAATGCAAATTTTAAGACCCCTACTTTTATTTGATTTTTAAATATACAGTCAAACTGTGCATCAGGTTTATATAAAAAATGGTTAACTCTATGAGTAAGATGATGCGATTATCCTCAACTAGAATTCAGTGCATCACTTCTTTTGACACTCTTCTTCTTCTAATAGAAATAAAACTGCAGGAGAAACAGGAAAGCATCTCTCTGAGCATTTGTGATAGTGTTCACACTGCACTGCAACAAGCCATGAAAAATCGGCGCAAAGTTTCTCCTTCAGGCAAGGAAGAACAACCCTTTTAGTAAACTAACAACTAAACACTGTTGCTTTCACTCTATCACCATTATCAAACCAACCATCGACTTTCTCTTCTTTCTCCGTTTTTAGATGATATGTTTTCCTCGTAAGTCGTAACAGTTATCTAGTCTGTGAAAGTGTTTTTTTTCCTTGAGAATAAGGCCAAAACCTAAACATATATATGAAGTAGAATGAATGGATAATGTACTGTTTTATGTAAGAATTGATAATGGTAAAGAAGATGATGTTGGTTCGTAGGTTGTGGGTTCATTCAGATCACTCAAGTGACACTATTTCCGGAGTTATAACGGCAGAATAGTAAATTTACTTCAATGCCATGCCATATGGGTTCTATTTGGGAAGAGAAGGAAAAAAGGAGGTGGAGAAAAAAACGAACATAAAATGGAAAGTATGTGAATAAGTAAGTAGTTGTAGGAGGACTACTAGGTATTATTAAATATATATTGCACGGTTTCCTTTTTTTTCTTGGTGAAATGTCGAAAAGATCGTGTATGTAAGTAAAGATAAGAACGTGCAAATTTGGGGGAAAATGAGACAATATTTTTTTCAGGAATAGCGTCGTTGTGTTCCATTTAGTAAATGGATATCGGCAATCGCGAATGTGAGTAGGAGGAGAACATGTACTGAAATGTCAGATAGTCGGTGCTACTTCAAGCCAAGACACATGGCTTGTTGTTGCAAAAAAAGAGGAGACGAAAAGCAGAGGAGAAGAGATGACTAGAGAATATATCATGAGAATAATGTGGAGAAACGCTTTTTTCTAGGTTGGAAGAGCAGAGAAGCTTGCCTTTGGAGTTTGGAGTGAAAATGAAATCCCAATGGTATTACTACTTGACTATTACATTATCTTTATCACAATCATGGCGGTGGCCACGATTTTTTATAGCAGTTTTCAATAACTATATAATAGTATGTGTACGTAAAGGTAAAATTAGGTTGAATGAGAAGGATGGATAAAAGTAGCGAAAGTTGCAAAACATTTCGTATATTGTATTGAATCTATTTTTGTTTTAAAGACACACGAAGAACGAACACACGAAATGAGTACGTCATAACATAACTGTTGTTTTAGAAAAGGACTTTGCTTTGCTCCGTGGTTTGGTACTCACAATCAGACAGATGATTGATGATATTGTGATGATGACGAAAGAATGAAAATAAAAACTGAAGTGGTATTAGAGAAAACCAATTTTCGAAATAGCTCTCGATTTTTAAAAGCATTCTTCTGCTCATAGATTTTTCTTCTTTTGTACTTTTACCTTTTCATCTGACGAAATTGAAACCAAATTTGTCTGTTTTGATGAGAAATTTTTTTTCTGGTGACAATAACAAGCTTTCATTTACATTTACACAGTTTTCTTTTCTCTTCGTGTTTCAGCAAAAGATGTTAAAGGTAAAGGTAAACCTCACACCTTTTCACCTCAAACAACACATCTTACACCTGAGAAGAGGCGCACTCATCTGAATTACCATAAAGAAGTGTATAGCTTACAAGAAAGACTTTAGGTAAATATTGATACAGGCAGACAGTCAAAGAAAGTGTCATTGTTTGCATACAAGAAAAGGATTTTCTTATGGGAAGAACAACGAAAATAATTGTTCACATCTGTGGAGAACAAGATAAAAGTGCTTTCTGGTGACACGGGCAAAACGAGACTGATATTTGCAAAGACAATGGTTTTTGTGTGCGGTTCACAGGTTCAACCAAGTACAAAAACTCGTGCAAAAAAGGAGAAATTTCTTGTAAAAGTAAAGAAACAGCAAACCTCGTCTTGTGTTAAGTAGAATGTTAAATAATATTAATAATATTACATCATCCATTGTTATTTTACCACACATCTTTACTACCAGCTTTTAAGGAAAACGGAAAAGTAGATATGATTTTGGGCCTCAGTTTTTTTCCACGCACGTGTTCTTTTGTATATCTGCCTTCTTTAATAAATTGTCGCGCGCACAAACACACACACACAAAAGTTTTTGAGAGATATGGAAAAGAAAATTGCCATTATTTTGTGGAATGTTTCTTCCAAAATTCCATCTATTCTTTTGTCAGAGATTAATTCTCCGTGGACTTTCTTCCCTTCTGCCCCGTAAAAATATACCGTCCCATTTTCAACCTTCTTATTATCAGTTGACTAGCAAAAAAGGAAAACAAATATGTGCCCATTAAGTAGTATCATTATTACTATTATTATTACTGTTGGTGATGAATGAGCGAGTGCGGTTTCTTAATTTTGTTGCTTGCCAAACTTTACAATTTTCTCAAGTCTTTAGGATTCAGGAGACGAAATGAGATAAATAAGATGTACGCAACACAATATCATTAATTGAAGCACAATTATTAATAATAATAGATTACGCAACATATTTTTTACTTCAAATACCTTCAATTTTCTAGAACTACCGACTGCGTTCCGAATGTTTGGAGACACATTTAATCTTCCAGTGTTTTTCCGGGAAGAATCTATTTAAAAATATTCCGCAGTGTTTTCGGCTGTCACATGTTAAGAAAGAGGACACATGCTGATTCTCACAACCTTCTCATTTTTTTTTTCAATCACGACAATACATTATTATTGTTGGTGTGCGACGCTTATCAGGAAAAAGGAAATGGTAGATATTTCACGAAAAATCTACTTTAATATTTCAGTACATATAATATTCATCATGAAATTTCCAACAAAGAATATGTTAGCTATTTTTGGGACTTTATGAAGTGACATCAGCTAGTTTATGTGATTACCCTTTCGAGGTCTGTCTTTTTGTATCACGATTATACCAAGAAAAAATACGACTCTGCTTGGTAAAATTTGGGTTGATTACGTCTTAAGGGATCTATTTTGTAATGCGGGAAGCGAAAGCTTCCACAAACTCTACTTATTTACTCCGTTTGCTATGATTCACTTTCACCGAACCTTTTGCATTTTCTATAAAATCCAGTTTGACAACAATGCTCAATGTTTTCTATCCAATTATTCCAATTGTTTGGAAGACAGTCAACGTGTCTAAAACGTATATTATGCGTGTGTGCTTCCGCTTTTCTCGGGGAACTGTCTCCTGTCTGTACTCTGTACACACAATACAGAGGAAGCAGGAAAATGAGAAACCGCAAATGGCAATTGTTTGCACAACAATACAAAGTCAAATAACAACCTAAAATCCATTTTAAACATACCCAAAGCCCACATTCTCATCATGACTATGACACAATGTGATATATGTATTTTGCGCAGCAGATGAAATAGAAGCTGAAATGCATAGGTACACATATTGATTAGGTTCTAATCTGATTGCACATACACCACACACCTTACCTTCTCAAAAGAAGAGATGAAAAACAATAACAAAAACAGGTTGACATTAAAGTATTTCAACATTGGCTGTTGCCTTTGTAGCTATTACTCAAGCCAAAGTCTGTTGTTTTTATTATCTCGCAATTTGTCGACTTTTCATGGAAAATTTTCGCAAAAAAAAGTATAACGTAATGTTTTAACCCTCTTCTCTTCTTATATTTTCGTATATCCATTACAAGT
>JAQFYG010002836.1:0-13720 GCA_034694325.1 Entomobrya corticalis
TCTGACAATGCTTTCACTATGAGCCAACTTTCTCTTAGAGAATTTAATGCCAAACGTCAAACACTTCAATTTGTGTAGTGTCAGAAGCCGGCAGTGGAAAGTAGCAATATGTTGTTACAAGTAGTGCATTGTACGTAGTACCATGTAATAACCTTTTCCCTGTACTTTCATTTGTGGGAATTAAGTGGAATCAAAGCTTTCTCCTCAACCTGATAGTGTTAAATGACATGCAGTATTAACAGACTAAAACTAATTATGAAAGACAAACATGGTTGCTGACTGAGCAATAGCTTATACATGACCGGTATGGACATGAGGTAATATAATAACTCAATAACTGTTCAAATTTCAATTCAATTGTGTTTGCACATTATATTATACCAAATTTGACAATGAACTTATGTAGGCATACGAATATATGAGTGATCATTCTGCCTCTTTGTGTGAAATGTCTACTTTATTCTGAGATTTCTACCAGAACAACATCCAATTGGAAGCATAAACGTTCGTCCAATTTCCTCCAGATATTGTTTAAATCTCAGAAAGCGTAATGTGTATGTGTGTCTGTCTGTGTGTGTGAATGAGTTTTCTCAGTTCAATTTTACTAGACTCATCACGTATTTAGAAGGGTTAATCAGCCTAAGATTTTTATTGGTTGCAGGTTAATCACAAAACGACAATCATTGTTGTTTTCATAATTAATTGCGGCATTCCTTGATTTGATCAACATCAACTTGATACTTTAGTGATTGTTGTGTGTGAATTGTGAACTGACTTGATATTGACAAATTGACGTGACGTCACACACACTTAATGACGTCATACTCATCATATGTTTGGTGTATAAAATGAATGTGAAATGTTATAGAACGACAACAAACCTTAACTAACAAACAAAATTGGGTGTATTTAATTTTTTCAAATTATTTTAATAGTTCTCTCAAATCAAGCATAGGTCAATAAAAAGCTATAAACTTATAAAAAATAGTGTCATGTCATAAAGTCATCCCATCATTATATTATCGATCCTTACCGACTCTTCTTCTTTCTCCATTCCAGTTGGCATTTGTGGAACTGCCCTATTGATTAGGGAGCAGTCAGCAGTGTCTGGAATTTCATCAGCAAGATATATGGGCAAGGGCTTACTGGCGTCCAGCGCCCTAGCCCGAAACGACAACTTGCTCATTTTGATTATTTTTTAATTAGTGTAGCGCACTTTCATTGAATAATGAAACAATATTCTGAAGAGTACACCTTCTATAAATGAAGGATGCGGTAATTGTAGAAGTCGTAAAAGTGGATGTGGGAATGCCTTTATAAACAGGCGTCGACACTGTGCCACTGTTGTTGTCCCAGGGGTCATTCCCAAGCATTTTAGATGGAATTTTGTTACTAACGTCGTCCTCAATTTGCAATGTATTTAGATGGGATATTCCTGGCACAGAGAAACAACACAGTAGAGGCATACTCTACAAGTTCGAAAACGCATTATTGGAACACACAAAATGTAACAAATAATGTTCAAGGACTAAAATTACAACAATTAAGGACACAAAAACATTATAAATAGAAAATTTCGTCCATGGGGGTTGAGGAAGGAAGTTTCCTAAAAAACTAGCTATGTTGCCCCTTTTTGGACTGCCAGTGAAATCCATACAATGGCGGACCCATCCTCGACCACACCACGTCTTCCTTCTTCTTCACACTACCATCATAGTCAGCGAGGAAAAATGAACTTTTTAACTAATTTTTAAAATTATGACTAGATCACCATTAAACACTTTGGAAAATGCTGATTCCGAATATGTAATCAAAAGTTGGGGGATAATTTTGTAAATATTTTATTTTGGCGTTAGAAAGTTAAATTTAGTAATGGTTGTAGGCTGACTCTTTTCCTCTCGCCATGTTCTCAGCCTGCTCGGCCTTGGGCCAGGGCAGGTGGCGCTTGCTGCGTTATTCTATCCTTTGTGGTGGTTCCCCTATACTCAGCATGTATTTTTTCTCACCTCAAATAGTATTGAGCGAGCATAAAAACGTCTGCGTTCTTTACTAAGCAGAGATGGGCAGTCCCAGTTCACTCAGCGCCGTCATATAGCAAAACACTACACACATAGCCCGTCGTCGAGCATACAACCCCTCCAAGCCCTTACAAAACGGAACACTTGAACTTTGAACCATAAACTACACATACACATGTAGTAAAATAAATGCTTGTTTTAATCCAACTGTCACAGAAAAACTCCAGTCCACCATTTGACCCTTGTATTTATTATTAATTACGCACTCCACATTCTGTTTTAATTTTCAGTCGTAACACTCACCAAATACATGTGATTGAGTCTGCCCAGCAATGGGCTGTTGAGCTGGGGTAGTTGGTAGATGTATTTTAACGTTACACTAAAATATATATAACTAAACTATACGTATATACCTAAGTCTACTGTTTATATATATACACTATATAAAAAGGATATTTTCTGATTTTCCTGGGGCGGAGTGAGACACCCAATACTTTATTAGCGCTGTTCGTCCGTCGCTTGTTTGGGTGCGCTCCCTTGCCAAACTACTGAAGGAATGCTGTTCTTCAGCCCTGCATGTGTATTCTGGCGAACTCTCCTGAGCCAGCCCACTTTGACGAGTTTTACGAGCGAGGGAACTGCCTGCTATACATTGCCACAATTTGCTTCTTACAGAGCCGACTCTGAAAGAGAAAACCCTGGCTTGGCCCTATCCTGGTACATGAACGAGTCATGGAAGGGAAACTTTTTGTGGAGCAGAATTACGATTCTCTAAAAAAACTTGCACAGAGATAAAGTTCTCTTTTTCGTTTTTACACATGACATGACGCTATACTTTTGTGTGTTTCATCGTGCACTATCGAATCCAGCAAAAGATGGATGGAGAGAGAAGCAAAAAAGTTTACTTGTTAATGTAGCTGCTGCACATCAACAACAAATATATGTGCGTGCATTCTCCACCACCACCTAAGCTTTTCTATGTTTTTGCGTTTGTGTATATCTACTAATAAGTTTTCCCATGTTCTTCTATAGTTTTCTGTCTGAAATTTTTCCTTTTCCACCACAATAACGCCAACAGTAAACTAAAACATTTTTAGAGATGTGCTGAAACTGAAGCGAAGAAGGAACACTGAACGTAAACGTAACAGAAATGAAGTCATAGTTGCTAGTCATAATATCATGGATATTGCAGCTCGGAGTGTTTCTCTGACTCAAAGTTGTATTCATT
Source organism: Entomobrya corticalis (assembly GCA_034694325.1). Taxonomy (NCBI): domain Eukaryota; kingdom Metazoa; phylum Arthropoda; class Collembola; order Entomobryomorpha; family Entomobryidae; genus Entomobrya; species Entomobrya corticalis. Next base: position 3,247 of record JAQFYG010002836.1, read on the forward strand.
TTTCATGTACGTATGTTGTATGTCTGTGCATTGTGCATGTAGAAAAGAACGATGTGGTACGGAAACAAAGAATAATTTTTTACCAGTTTCAACTTCTCGTTTTCTTCCATCGAATAAAACTGGTGGTGGCAGTATTCTACCCATGTATTTACTGAATATTAGGATTATCATCATCGGCAACACAATAGCAGCAGTCGGGCTTGGGTTTGGTTGTTGCAATGCAACTTGCAAGCAAATTCAAGCTTGTACTGATTCTGGCAACGACCGACTGTTATGAATGTGTGTAGATGATGGAAAACGAAGTTTTTTACTATGTTGTGTGTACTTAGGTACATACATTCATGGAATAAGTGCAAAGTACGTGTGGTACAAAACTTGGTTGGCTTTTACATGACGAGAGAAGAAATTCTGCTTATTTCAGTGATGATGGCGTTATGGGTTGAGTACATAGATGTGATATGAAATTTGATGGTGACTGAACCGGACGAACCCTTCCCAAAGTTTAGAGGAGAGTCGAGTTTAGTTTTTAGTACACGTAGCCATACTGACTGGAAGAGAATAAAAAATATAACATGGATAGAGATACATTCAAGCAGGGGAAGAAGAAGAAACTTGAAGCTTTACGTGGCGTCGTCGTAGGTCTCTGAAAATACATGAAAAAATATATCTCTATCTTTCATCTATTGCATTGCATGATTGCATGTTGTAGAGTTCCTTTTGCTGTGGTAATAATAGGAGCAGCAGGGAAATGAACGAAAGAAACGAAACTAAAACTAGTAAACTGCCTTGCCTCTTTGCCTAGAAAAACGCTATAAGCCAGAACAGCAGCGTCTTCTTTTGCTAAGTTTTCTTTCCCATTTCCCTTACCTGCTGTCTGTGCCATTCCTCTTGTTGCCAACAAAATAGCAGCAGCTGCTACGTTTTCTTCCGTTTTCCATCCAATTCCAATGCGAATATGTAGTAGTGTTCATGTTCATCGTGTAACATGTAATTCGTAAATGGAATGGGAAAAAGGAGCGATGAGAATGCCCTGTTGTGAGACTGACTTTGCTGTGGGGCTCATTTTCATTTTTTATCTTCAAGCCCTTGTATGTTGAGTTGCTTTGCTAGAGGTTTCCCTATAATATTTTCTCTCAACCCAACTCACACAGTCACACACAACAACTCTCTGCAAGACTCGCTGGTTTACTTTCAGCAGAAAACCGGCAACTGGAAGAATATTTCTGCGAGAGAGTTTCAGAGTAGAAACAGCAGCGTTCTTTGACTTCATCTTCAGTTTGAAGATTGCTTTGCAAGAGCGCACATCAAATCACGAGCGGAACAAAAGGAAAGGAAATGCTGCTATTCTCATTTCATACTTGATGAGAAACAAAGAAGCTTTTAGATGAAAAACAGGGTATTTGAAATGTGATGAGATTTGATGGATGGAACAATTCATTATATGATGTTAAATGTTGATGCATAACTTAAAGTAAATGGTTGAGTGAGACGGGGTTGGAAAAAAAGGTAAATGAATTTAATCGACGAACAAGAGCGTAACAAGAACAAGACACAAATTGAAATCGAAAGGTTTTCATTTTATGCTAAGGAATATCAGAATCGTTCTGGCGTGGTCAATATACCGTCAAATGTTGTAAAAATGTACTCATGATGATGATCATGCATGCCTCTGAAGTAAATAAAAAATTGGTATGGTGTTGCTGATTGAAAGTAAAAGTTAATTTTCATTAGTCACTCCGCCGAGTCCACCGCACTGTTTTCGATTGCATGGAATTTGAATATATTATTGGATTTTGTGATGATGCCTGCGTGAAAATGATTTTTATGAAAAAACGTAGTTATTTTACGCTGTATATGGCAAAGATGACTGAATGATGACAAAATCGGATCGGACAAACCGAAGCCAATCAAAACAAGACAAGGTGACCAATGACTAAATATTTCCCATAGAATTTTCAACGTTACGCAATCAACTTCGACGGCCATGGCCACTGATATCGATATAATCTTATCATTTTGTTAACCCTCCCTGGTATTCAGTACTTCTGTATGTAATCTAACTGACGATGAGTTGAGTAGTTGAGTCATACATAATATTCAATATTTATCCTGGAGCAAGTATGCATGCGGTCATCAACATGAATCTATATCTTTCAGGTACCACTGATGAGCAAAATGCATTCTAGTTTATATATGTCATTTTATAATATTTAAAAATGTAAATATGCAAAACATGAGGTTTTCTTAATTGGGGATTTCGTTTCATTACAATGTATTTCAAAATTCAGCAAACTCAGAAGTCATGTATATAGCGCTAAAAATGTAAATGTTGTATCATATCTCTACATCTTAGTCTTTAGTGAATGCAAACTATTTCTTGATATTTTTGTTAGCATTTCCCTAAGTTGTAAGTGTAAAATATAGTTATAGGGCATATTGCATATTCACATGATTTAGTTACATATAATGCAATTTCCTATACACTACAAATGTGCATGGTAGCTTTCCATTGAATACACGGAATGTTGACACATTCAAGCTTTAAGGTTTTATGATTGGCCGGTTAAAACAGGCAATAAAATCTCCAGCGAAATCAATTAGATTAATTGAATAAGTTAATTTGATGTTTTTTTCCGTTTTCAGTTTGTTTTCAGTTGAGAAACAGTTTACATTCGATGTCGGTGCTGGGTGCTCTTTACCCTTCACGATATCTGGGACTTCTAAACTCAATCTCAGACAAGCTTTATTTGAAAAAGAAAACTCAAAATTAAATCCCTTTCTGCTTTTTTTCAAATCACAGACAAGATGAAGCCTTCGGTGAATGCATTTAAGTAAATGAATTTGGTATCCATTTAATTTTCAAGTTCTTTTTTTTTTCATATTACGGGGTGTCGTTTACCATGCTCTTATATTATGAATTTATGCATCTATGAACAGTTTTTTCCTCTAAGGAAGATCATATTAGGTAGTTAATAATGGTTTTGGGATTTAAATTTTTTCTTAATATCTAAACATTTATGATAAGCTTAATTTGAAATACCTAATTTTTTACCTTTGGTTCACTACAGAAATAAAATGCATACTAAGAAAAACCAGTCATTGCACTTGAAAATTCATGACCTTGGAAAGAACAGGGACGACGAAGACGAAGTTTTTTGCTTGGCTTTGTGATGATATGTTATTTGTGGAGAACACGTATATAGACATTTTGGACGGGTAGTTAACTTGTAGTATTCTCCACAATAGAAGTATGATAATTTGAATAGCAAGATACACAGAGTACGAAAATAATACAAGTGCATCAAAAAAAGAAATACTAAAATGATGGTTGAAGTTGAAGCAAACTCGTTACTCGTTCATTGCCAGAGCTGCCAACAACCACGATTTTTCAGCAGACCGCGAATCATCATTGGGATCGGGAACGGGAATACTCTGCTGCTATGAAGAATGATCTTTTTTTTTACTTTTCGGGTTACTATTCTCGTATTTGCTGTGGCCGTGCTACACCAACTATTGTATAAACTACCTGATTGAAAATATACATGAAGATGATAGTGATGATACGGTTGATAGAGTACCTTTCAAAATTAAATTAACAATTTTAGGGAACTAGTAACTTTCAGGAACTACATACATAGTACATAGATTTAATTGAAAGGAAACTGATGAGCAGCGTTTATTTTAGATCAAAAGAGAATAAGGTTAAGCAGTATACTAGGATATAAGAAAATACCATATAAGAAAAAGTATTTATTGTCGGCCTATCATATAATATGCCATAAGTTAGTTTGTAACTGATTTTTACAACAATCAACTATAAAATATATTAATTGAATAAGCAGCAAAACTTGCATGTCAGTTTAAGTTTGACTTTCAATATATAATAGTTGGTTTGGTTCTGAGATCTAAAAGTCACGCCTACTATTAGCGATACCGATCGTAGTGAAACATTACATATTTCAGATTCATATGATAAAATCTCAGGAAAACAAACTCATCGCCGTTATTGTGTATATTCTATTCTATATTATTGCATTTTGTATCCAAACATATTCCAATCAAGCTGTTTATTTCATATTTACATAGATCATGAAATGTGCCGTGCATTATTATATAATATACTGAATTGAAAATAATTTGATAGATTCCATGTCAAATAACTACGAAGTTAACATAGAATGTTGATATTGCTAAAATGAGAAAAAAATTTGTCATCTCCTTGGCCTGGTTTTTACTTTTTACCTTCTCTCTATTATATTTATTCTGTAGTTATTATCATTCCTAAATCAGTTTTTTAAATTCAACATTCGATTATTTTGAATCTAACAATTGACATTTGGATTTTTGAATGGAATTTTATATTAAATCAGTATTTTTGATTCATAAAAGAAACTAATATATTTTTTATTGCCGTTAGCCATTTCTCAAATCGGGAAAAGAATAGAATAGAGATGCAATTTTTATATAATTAGTTACGTCTAACAATTGTACTAATTATAAACGCTTTGGTAGAAATAGAAATGGGCTCGGCAGCAGACTGCTTTGAACATACTACACTTTTTTGTAATTTGTATAGTTTAAAACACTTTTTAAAATGCTAATTATTAAACAGTGCATATAAAAACTTGGAAGCAAAACTATCAAAAGTGTGTTTTGGCTATGCAAAATACATATACATAAACGTGAGCGTGAAACTAAAATTCACTAACAATGACATGTAAGAGAAACACTACAATAAGGCAATGTCTTTAATGGATATGACTCATAATATTTTTATGATTAATATAACTGCTTGTAATTCAATTCTTTATTCTTATATTTTATATTCCTGGCCAAATGCATGTTGCTCAATTAATTGGAAATGGAAGCACATACTATGTTTCCTTAAATTCTAACTCAAATGCTTTTATTTCACCTCCTGAGCCAATTAATGCAGCTGAGATTGCAATTCAATCCGTCACATACTGACTGTATATTTAGGATTCATAATCATAAAAACTTCTGTCTTCTTTTTAGTAATTTCAGTTAGATTTTTTTACTTTTAGAGCAGAAAATCCAATGAATTAACAAATATGAGCTGATGGCTAACCTTCATAATTTAAAATATAAATTCAAAATTGTACTTCATACCCAATATGTTCGGTAGCATACACATTACAGTTTACAGTATGCATAACATGCAAATACTGGCTTTCCATATTTATCTTTGACATAATGATTTTACCAGCTACAGAGAAAATTTACAGTATTCTTCAGTAAACAGCTCTAAAAAAAATGGCCTTTAAAAAATGTTAAGAAGATTTCATGTTTTTTTTATATTTACTTGCTACGATAGCCATGTTTGTTTTCTAAAAAAAGTAAATCGGAATAATCCGGAATATTTAGAATTTTATAATGCCCATTTCCCCCAGTCGAGATCATTATCGGAAAATTAGAAATAGCAGATTGAATTCAAGAGGCAGAAGGGAAGATGTAAATCAAGTATGAATTCAGAATTGTCAACTTCACTGATTAAACGCATACGATCAATACAAACTATACTTTTAAAAGCAATCAGACAGAAGGTCTATGTACTTTTCTCCTTCAAAAGTTCAAGTTGGTCTGAAGAAAAGCAATACGCATTCAGTTGTGTCTGTAGTCTGTACCTATGTACGATATGTACAGGAATGAGAAAGAAATAATCACGCCAATTTGTGCCGGAGACGATCTTTATATTTTATGCGTGCTTGTATATTTTGAGCATAGTATAATGTTTCATAAGAATGCTAAAAACAGACTTTAAGACTGTTGTGTTTAACAAGGAGCATGACGATGACGTTTATGATAACGAACGATGTTACCATTGAACATACCCTGGCTGCTCATTTCCAACTTTAAACATCATATTATTATACCTCCTTTCTCTATAGCTCATATACAATTTCAAAAGAAATTTTAAGTACGCATTACCTATTTTAGCTTCATTCAAACAAACCTGTGTATCATAGGATTACACAATGGAGCTTTACCATTCCTAATAAATTGTATAAGTGTATGCGAAAGTAACAATAAATGTTATATAACGAATTAGTTTAATTAAAAAATTATTTTTATGTTTATCATTGCTGAATATTATTGATTTTTATTTCAAATTAAGATATCCTTGCAATTAGTATAATTTTGCTTCTGAAATATAAATATACAGTATAATATGTAACTAAAAATATCTAGTCTAGAATTAAACATTTCAAGCTAGAATAAAACTTAAACGAAGCATGACAAAAATGTTTCAATGCATTTATATCTGAAGGAATTCATTAGAAGTGCACGGAACTACAATCAATTCAGCAAGCATAGTAATAGAATAAACAGCCTATATAGTTGAAATTGAAAATACTACAGCAGGCTGGCAGGCTAGGGTCAGGTCAAAAGGAAGCAGAAGTTGGTCGTTCGGTGCATTGTGTACGACAGGAAGCTGAGGAAACCGACTAAAATCTTAGCGTATTACTCAATGTACACTGAAACAGAAACCGCCATAGGCTCTGCTGCCAATATGCCATCCTATGTCTACAAATAAATATATATACCTAGGTTGAAGATATATAGTTCCAACATTTCATTTTTTCTGTACATCAGAACCCTCCGGAAATGAATATAAAAAGCAGAATTTCTATATTTTATGCTGTTAATAGCAATTCAACATGTCTTGACATGTAAGATAAAATGGAAAAAACGAAATGATAAATCTTATTAGTGATTTAAGACATAACGTTATTGTTTTCAAGTTTTAATGTATGATAGGGTCATCTTTTCTATGCTGTATGCGTCGGATGCTAACTTTATATTTTAAAAGTAAAATAAAATTATACAAGTTGATTTCTTCAATAAATTTTCATAAAAATACCTTTTAAATTACCGGAACATAAATTTTTTGCCTCGGACGGAGTCAAGTTGAACGCACCACGTCTATACTAGATCAAAATCAGTACTAGACCCTGTCAATAATATTATAGCTTAAAAGAGATCGAAGTGAAGGACTCAATGACTAAAATGTATGGGACGACCGACGACGGAAGAATTTACGTACATACAAATACATCAAAGGCTACATAATTTAGGAATAGGCAGCCTTAAAATATGCACAAATATTTATATGCTGTTTTCCAAGAAAAAGGGCTAAATAACCGCAAGTATTTGGGCTTAGACAAAAGACACCGATGCAATATAGAACCTACTTTTTATTCAGCCTACACATAATGCCTACGCAAGAAAATTGTACATCGTCAAAGCAGAAGAGCATACAAAGATGTACACAGACTCTATGAACATGGGCAATATTTCCACAAATGGTCTGTCTTCTTGCTCCATTATTCTTCTTCTCTCCTGTTCCTCAATCTCTTACTCTAGGAACGTTTCATGCAATTCCATCTCTATAACACATGAGTACGCGTAAACGTGTTTTACTGAAAGAATTACAAGGAGAAGCTTTTGCATGCCTGAGAATTTTGTTAAACAATGCATTTAACGAACGCAACTTTGCGAACCCTAAAAATCGACACCGTAAAATGCTAAGCTGAGGAATGGCAACAGAACTTTCCAAACTCTCACGCACACGGACAAACGGACTAAATGAAGATTGAATAAGAGAGGGGAAAAGATGTTAATTCCTTCAAAGACTCTGAATGAATTGCTGTTTAAAACATAACAACCACTGTAGTGCGGTCGGACGTTTTAATACAAGTGCAATTAAATTGCCCATTTCGTGAGCGCACTGAAGATGTACTAGTGTCAAATTGCTATGCTATCCAATTTTACGATCGCATCACGAACGAAAGACACGTCCCCGCGACATGGCTATCTTTCAGTTGCTAAAAAGGGAGATTCTTATTCGGATTTTGGAGGGAATGAAAATGGAAGGGAAAACATGATGAGTTTTTCATGACTAAACTAAAAAGGGTTTATATGACTATAAAGTAAATGAGTGCTAGGTAAATTCTCCGTGGTTAACCACCGCTCAAAATAGCAACAATTTGGTATAAATGTAGTTGAGAAATTCGGTGGAGATTTTCAAATATTTTGATACAATTTTGTTAATATCATAAGTAGTAGTGTAAAGTAAGCGAAAACTACCAGGTTGAATTTGCCCTTTTGCTTGAGTTTGAACTTTTCTGTTGGATCAGCTTCAAAAACTATTGTCAATCTTTTTGCAACTGCTTATTGCAAGGGATTCGATGTTTTTATGAATTGTTGCTTAATTAATTATTAATTAATTAGCAAGCAAATAAGAAAAACGCTTCGCTTGGTAACCTTTAATAACTGACATAACACAGAAGCCTAGATCGATTCCGTATTTATCCTAATAGGCTCAGACTAGGCTATATTGTATATTATGTACCATGTACCTCAAAAATGTTAAAACTCAAATAACTAACTTACAAGCATAATCACTGACAATAAAAATAATGTTTATTTCATTAACGATTCCAGGAAGTCGCTATATATATAGTTATAGGTACAACCGCTACAACTCAATGCAATTGCAATAAAAATGTTTTGGTAAAGTCATATTTGGTTCAACAGCTTTTCCGAAAAGGACAACACGACAAATAATAACAATAAAAGCATGTCCATAGTACGCAGAAAGGTTTCAAACTTTATATAAGCGTTTCACTTACTACACTAAAAGGCAACTTTTCAAAAGCATTTCAAAGGCAAATTGAACACGACTAAACAGTACTATTTGAACTTGCGATCTGTGAAAACGGGAAATATGACTAATTGATAATAATTATGTCTATCAATGCCGACTTTTTAACAGGGTATTGGGGTTGGATTGTCTAAAATTTTCCGGCAAGCAATATAAGTAAAGAGTAAAGGCCTGTATCCGTAAAAGTCGCTGTCTAAAATCTTAAAACATCACACATGCCTACATTTGAAAAATTTATGTCTAAAGGTAATTTTTAAGCTTGTACGTTTATTATATTGCTTTAATGCTGTATTTCAAATTTGAGCAGCATTTATGAATTACATATTCCAAAAGAATTCTGGTAAAGATAAGACTGAACCGATTCTTAACAACTCTCAATGATAAGTAGCTAGAGTGTAAGTAATATGAATTGCGTACAAATAAAATGCGCGAAAACAATTATGGCTAGACATGCATTTATAAGATGTCGGTTTAAAGAATGTTTTGTTCTTTACAACAAAGTTTACGTAATTTAAGATAACTGACACATTTTATTTTAAATATTCACGCAAGAGGTCTAAAACAAGATAAGAATTATAGTATTCTTAGATGAAGCCGATATATATTTTCACTCATAGATATTCCTGCATAGTCCAGCGTTCGTTTACATAATTTTAAAATCATTTCGCCTACATACCATCCGAGAAAGATCGGAATTCGCATTCATGGTATTATACCTACATAACAGGCAAACACCTATGATTATGATAGAGCTGTTATATTCAGTTTCTTTTGGTATCTTTTTCTTACTGCAAAGACAAAGTTCATTGTTTGTGGTTAAACCTCAAACCAAATATGTTCTATCAAGTTGCCATTCTTTCATTCAACATAAATATCACATGATGAATGTTTCTGCTATAAAACTGGTCCCCTATTTTCATGCATACATTCGTCGTTACAACTTCCATGTGTTTTGTATTAGAAACAATATTTAGATTTATTTTGGATGGACATATTTATAGTTTAACTTCAAACTTTTTAATATGCTATTGAAATACTCTTTTATTGCATTGCATGTTTTGCTTTTAGGTATTTTCATTTTCAGTAATAAAGACTTGAAAATTGAGAGATACCGGTAATGTCTCTTGTCATATTACACATCAGCGCTTATTCACTTGAAGTGGGTTTTGCATGGCGTAGTTGCAATGCAAAATTTGAAATCAAGTGTAACTTATAACGCACTTATTGCTTTCCGTGATTTCAGTCTGTTCGTTTTAAAATATTATGATGGGTGATGTGACGATGAAGGTCCCCGTTATTGGACTAGAGTTGAATTCCTGGGGAAAGTTATAATGGGCACATCTTCCAATTCTTTACTTCCACAACGGTACACAAAATTTATGAATATTATGGGTTTTTGACACTTCAGTTTGTACATTACACCGTTCCTAAATATTCAACATTATATTACACATTTTGCTGCCATGAAGCATAGAACATCATAAACGTGCATTCATATGCTTATCTTATGCTTATATACCTAGATTATATACCAAGCAAAATGTACAGTCAACTATTTATCTCTGTACACTGGCAGAGAAGTGGCATCGTTGCAATTGCAAGTCAACTAAACAAAGCCGACAAAAATGCCGTCTGCACGAGGTACAGACACGCATTTACAAAAAATATACAATGGAAGGAGAGGTAAATGCAAGGCATTTTACAATACACCATCTTATATATAAAGCAAAAGGCCATTTTGGTGGATGACCGATGTATGTGCAAGATAGCCCTGCTATCCCTTCTGTA
>JAQFYG010002837.1:0-13720 GCA_034694325.1 Entomobrya corticalis
TTAACCCTGAAGAAGAACACAGCCGTGTTCGAAAGCTTGGTTTCTAAATAAATATATTTCCACTTTCAATCCCGTGTACCTAATTAAGGTAGTAATTTTGTTAAAGGAAATGAGTTTCTTTGTCCATTCGGGAACTATTTTTGCAGCAAGTCCGCCACATTCGCAGTCTAGATGCATATAAACGAGCGCATGTTGGCACTACGTGGGCCGAAGGTGAATGTCTAGATTCGCGTAACTTAAATATTGTGTGCAGTGTGTCGGCTCGGGGAGTTAGGTTTGAAAATGTTTTAGGATTAGAAAGCTTGAGAGAACAGCTGTCAGAACTAAATGTTAAAAATCTAGAAGAAACCACCCCATAAAAATAAATGTTACATAGTCAGAGATACAATCTCCAAAATTACGGCTTTACGGAAGATAACTTCTTAACTACGTAGGCAAAGACAAAAGACAAAATACGATTTTTTAAAAAAAATTGGAAAAGATGTCTTCCGTTCAGAGTAAATACAAGTAAAATACAAGTATACAACCTACGCATTCACCAAGTAACGTCAACAAACCATTACGCATCCAACGTCGGTCATTGGTAGCCTAAAAAAGAAGTAGAAGACAACCCGTTGAGTGGAAACTGGATCCCCGGGGGTTGACCCCAACGTCTAACCATGCTTTCTCTTCAATGAAAATTGGAGTAAAATAATACTGTGTCGTACCTCATGAGTGCTGACAGCCCTTGACGACGCTCCACATAAAACAGTAGGCACATTTAACAGCAAGTTAAACTACAAACAATACCAAAGCAAAGGCGCAACCACAAACGATTTACGTTGTTAATGGCTTTTAACTTCCGTTTGTTGGTCTTGAGGCTTGTAAAGATCTTTGACTTGTCCAGCCGAGTTGAAAACCTCACCTAAATCTTCCAAACCAAAGTCGATGCAAAGCTGGCTATTTTAGAATTTTATTACCAGTCGTTGCAAGTTTTTTTCAACTTCAATTTTTTTCCTCATCACGCTCAAGCCAAATGCACAGCTATATACTCCCCAGCGTGTTTCAATATTTCTAACGAATAAATTAAAGGAATCGCTGCAACAAATGATGGAACAAGGAGCCAGTAGATGAGAAAACAATTCGGTGTGCCCCACTGGTTCCAGTTTCAAATCTCAATGGTGGTGTCCGTCTTTGCATCGACCCCACCGCACTCAATTTAGCTGGGTTGAAGTTAGGTTGAGGGTTTTATACGCTTACTCACACTCACTCACTTTTACTCAACCGCACTCATTCATTAGCTATTAATTATATTTGATTAATTTCAGGTTAGGTTAGGTAAGGTAAAAATAGCCTTCGTAGATCTGGCTTTACCTAACCTAACCTAAAAATAATCATGTATAATTTACTAACAGCTAATGAGTGAGTGTGAGTGAGCGTATAAAACCCTCAACCTTTAACCTTTATCCGTCAAAAAGGTATCACATGTCGTGCCATTAATTAAGCACACCTTGGGTTAGATATTATATGCCAAGATATTCGGCAAACTTTTTTACCGTTAGCTTCCAGTTGGCGCAGTCCCCCAACACTACCAAAAGCGAATAATGGAATTTCTCAAAGATCTATAAAACGTACTTACACATCGAGATGAATAAATAGTCTTTGACGCCACCCTAGAAGACCACGATCAGCAACTCCGTGCAGTACTCTTAAGACTAAAAAATGCAGGAGTCTTATATGTCATATCCATGTGCGAATTAAGAGAATCAAGCATCACGTTCTAGCGGCACATAAATGGCCATGAAAGAGTGCGACGATACACCGAGAAACATCAAGTAAGTAGAGGTGACAGAGCCTCCAAGCAACGTCGTTCAAACCCAGCGATTTTCGGGGCTTATCAAAGTTCTCGGCCGTTTGATGCCGCATCTATCAACAGTCGGCACACCTCTCAACAAGCGTGCCCATGCTGACGGTGAGTTAATCTGGGGAACCAACTAAGCAGCATCCTTCAACAAAATAAAAATACTGACAAGTCTCCCCTTTCTCGTCCTATTGATCCAAACAAGGAGACTGTCTTGTTTCGGATGCATCGTCTTATGGGCTCTGATCCTTGCTTTGTCAGAGGCAAGAAGATGGTCATTTAAAGGCCGTTGGCTACGAATCACGGACCAAGAGTGTATTAGAGAAGCGGTACACCCAGCATGATAAGGAAGCTCTAGTCATCACCTAGTCTAGCCAAAAATTCCGTGAGTTTCCCACATGAATGGAGTTTATGATCGAGATGGAATCATAAGCCACTTATGCCCATTCTCACCACAAAAATTTTGGCTACAAATTGTCTTCTCGTCTTCAAAATTGTCAAAAACGGTGTTAACATCATAAAAAACATTCTTGTCCAAAACGTGGATACAAAGGATTCCTGGTGTACTGAGCTACTCCATTTTTAAAAGGTTAAAGCACTGCCCAGCTGCTAATGAGTCGTTGAATTTGTACCACTCTACCCATGTATCCTCAGTCTCTTATTCCACAGAAAGTTTACCAACCAATACCGCTTCAAAAGAAATAACGTCGTATCCAGCATAAGAAGAACGTCTTCGACAAGCGCCACGGTGCCAAGAAGCATGACTTTGAAAGGGGGAAATCGTATGGGTGAATGACCTCCGCATCTGGCGAACAATCTCGAAGCCGGCAGACACTTACCGCTCATATTTTTTCGCAACATGCAGAAGAGAATTTCGAAGAAACTTTGCCGACCTGACCTGTGCCCACCCCATCAAAATGCTTTATTCCGAGCGCTGTCACTGACACGCCTGCACATAAAGAAATCCACAATCGTGGAGACCATTGCCCGCTTCTCCACCTCCGAATATTCCAGCTGGTAATCAACCTCGGCCTACCGGACGAGATTACCACGTTTAGTTAAGCCTCCTCATCGACTCATGGATGAAATGTAATATTTTCATTACAATATATTTTTGAATTATTGTTCATCTAATTATACGAATAATTAGTCATTATATATCAAACGGGTGATGTGGCATTTAGGCATTGAAAGATGTAATGGAAGCTAGCGTCAGAGCATACTTAATATGTTCTAGTATTGTATGGACAGAGTTGAGCTGCAAGGGGTGAGTCTGGTGTTCGCCTCAGAGTTGTAGAAGGTCAAAGATAATTAGGTTGTAATAAGAATATTAACAAGTATCACAAATTACTAATTTTAAACAAAATAAAGGTGCATTTGAAACGCAGAGTTTTGACTTGTGTCTAATATTTGGGACCGCAGTGCTGGCGGAACTAAAAAAATAGCGTGTTGTGGCGTAATAAGTAAAACATAACTAATTTAGACAATGTTATGTCCATACGCTTGCTTTCTTCAATCTTTGTATCGACATCATCGTCCGATACCACCCGTTGCTTTTGGTTGAACGTTTTTGTAATTGTCTCATCTGATGCTTGGAGTACAGCAATTGAGCTCTCATCGTCATCTGTTTTAGGTTCAGAAACTACCAAATTAAACGTAAAGTAGCATTCAAAATAAAACACTCAATACGTCCTTTCTCCAAATGTCCAATTCTGACATTGAATATTGCAATCTGCAAACACTCAACTGTGTTGGCACTGGCAAAAAAACTTGAAGCAATTACAATATTTGAATTTGAACAAATTGATAACAAATATATTGAAATTTTACAGTTGAATAAATTTGTCATTTGCAAAGTGTTTTCCACATATTTTTCCTTCCATTAGACATAAAGTTTGCACAAAATGGAAAATGTTAGGACTTTAAATGTCAATAAATTATAATAAGGCCTCATTTTTTTATTAAACGTTTTTGAAAGAAGATCAAAGTAAACTGTGTTTACAAAGCAATTAATGTAAAGCAATTATCAAAATTATCAACGTGTTTTAAAAATAAAATTTTGTGATATTGCTTACAACTCGGATGATAAATAAATGCAGATAAACACCACTAATACAATGCCAATGCAACTTTTAAATGTTTTCATTTGCTTCATGTAGAAGTACATGTTATCTTATTGGTCATACCTTTTGTAGTTTCTGGCTGATGCTCCTTTATTTGAGAAGTTGCCGTTGCCGGCTCCTTTATGCCATTGATATCTCTTTGTTCCAACACTGGTACATTGCTACTCTGCACATTGGCATCGCGATCTGAAAGAGTGGAAACATTTTTGATATTATTTGAATTACACATAGGCAATTTCAATTTGCCAGCTGGTTTCATTTCCTGGTGGTAAATTGTCAATGCTCTGTTTTCAAATTTGTCTTTGTTAGTAATGGATTTCTCATTTCGATTTTATCACTTGCTTCAATGGTTTTTTAAAGCGCAACGTTGTTGCTGCAAGACGTTGCTCAAAATGGTTTGTCTTGAATATATAGAGAGTACAGCATCAAATTTATATAACCGATCTCTGCATGCATCTTTATGAATTTAAAATTCTATCTCTTTTATTATTATTTGACATTTATTAAGAACGCCAAACACTAAAATAAAGTATAAGCTTAATATTCCTTATGTTGCATTACCTTTGGAAGACGATGGCATCGCGTTCAAACGCACGAGGTCACCATTATCGATTTGGACGTAAGGGACAGTTAGGTGCACAACAAGATTTTTGTTGTGATCCTTTGTATTCGGTTTGTTGGAAGTTTTGTTTTTTTGTGGTGAAACAGTTTGGCTCACAGGATTGCCTGTATTTGTTTTAAGACCTGTGAAAAAAATGTTGACCATATCGTTTACCATATTGCTTTTTCGTCTTTAGGGAATGGAGGATTTTAGAGTTCTGAATTTTATTAACCGGTATTGTGCTGTAGACTAACTAAAATAACGCTATCGAATACCAAGTTTATACCTAATATTTCTTTATTTAAGTAGCTAAGAACTGGGTTACACGCTTATTAGTTATACTAAACGGTTGGTCATTAAAAAAACGTTTTCGTTTTCCGTACTTTGATGATACAAACGATTGACTTGATACTACATCACTCATCACCATCCTTACCAGACTTCTAAAACTGTCATTGTCCGGATTCTTCTGTTATGACATTCGGATGATTGTCAAAAAATCGCATAGGCCTATAAACAAATCCTTCAAAAATATTGGTTCACGAATTGCTTGAGGCTGCATCTTTTTTACGTAACAAAATGCTATTCCATTTCAGTCCAACGTTTTACGCATTCAAATATTTTTATTCCAAAAATTTTTTGTGTGTGAATACGTGAAAGTGACTAAAGTGAGTGTTTTGGATATCCGCTGACACATGGATGTCCGAGTTTTATTCAAGCAATAGTTTTAGCCTAACAATTATTATTAAATATTATAAAAATTCTTTATAAAAACCTTACACAATGTGCAATTTGATAGCCATACCAGTAAGGTTATAAGACAGGAGTACGTTAGCAAAGCATCACAAAAAAGCCCTTTTGGCTAATATAAGAAAATCAGACCATTATACAGTGTCAATGTGTGTAAAGTTTGCACGTGCAATTGCATTTACGACCACAAAAGCTTTTTTAGCACAACTGCTACGTCAATTTGTCACTCTAAATTTATTGTCCAGCATCTGATATACGTGTAATACAATTACAAGTTTTTAAAGTAGTTGGAATATTGTGTTTGTGCAAATTACCTACATAAAATAGGTATCTGAATTTGCGTAAAAGCACGCAAGAGCTTTTACCGTGCAAGATTTTATGTGTCTTTTCAGGTAAAAGTTTGCGCAACCGCAGAAAAAACTCATTTTCGAGGACTTATCTGCCTTTTTTGGTCGTGACAGGGAGACTGCTGACGTTCAGCCACTCTTTGGTTGGTTGTTTGACTATATAATGCCTATACAACATTCAATGCAAACTGTCTGTAGGCTTGACAATCAGTATTGGAAATATGACAGACTACGGTACCTGCACCTGTCGTTTCTCGTATAATTATAAAAGTTTTATGTACTGTCTGATTTTGATGAAACGAACCGTCAGAGCTAACACAAAAACGGGACAATGCATGCGTTATGCGGTATACAATTGAGCATATACAGTTCATATTTGAGCAACAATTGTTATGTGAAAGCCGTTTTATCAGTGCGATTGTATCCCTTTGTCAACTCAAAAAACCAGCTAAATGGTTGTCATAGAAATACGAACATTAGAATCTGTGTAAGTTAGAGTAATTTAGAATGTTTTTCTTGAATCAACGGCAGAATAAAACGCAGTTTATCTATGTTTTTTTAGCTGACTACTTGGTATTTGTAAACTTAAAACTGCTAAATTACTGTACCGTTGTGGGCGGTATGAAGCCCTTAGAATCAAAAGTAGAATGTAAATCGGCAAGTTCTGTTAATGCTGCAAGAATAACGAAGTATTGTAAAGTTACATGTTTCCTAAATGTGGTTTACATGTTACATGACCATAACTAACCCGTTATTCGTAGTTTTGGTAGTCAAAATTCTTTAAATGACGAAATATCGAGGCCGTGTCGCAAACTTATTAGCCTGCGGGAATCAATTTGCTTGCGAGGTCTTTTTCCTGCAGCATAATTAACCAAATTCACCGTAAGCTTGCCAAGTAGAAAACTTGAAGCCCGCTATTATGGTATGCTATGATTTGTTTACTTTAAAATTAATTTAGGCTTATAAATATATATTCTTCTGACTATTTAAATTATTTCGTTGCATCTACCTTGTAAAAACGGACAGACAACCTACTTTGCTTGCAGAAACTCTTACGGACTTGGCGTTGTGAGGGCGAAATACCTTTCAGGATAATGCTCAAACAGGCAAAAGGTAAACCATGCGGCAGAAAAGTGATGCGGCGTGCAAACAAACCCCCTTGGTTAATAGTTTAGCAGACAAACGGCCAGTAATAGTCTGATTTGAGTATTTTGAAAGTGTAAAAACTAAAACCCCTTACGTTTTTTGCAGTCTTGTATATTCCCAAATTTATGCGCATCTGTCAAAAAACTGCTTAAAAGCTTTTCCATTTAAAACTCTATTTTATCGAAAAAAACATTGGGCTTCACATACTTACGTATATGTAATCCGACCCGTTGTGAGTTATAATCTTTAAATCCAAGGATGAGCTAATTTAAAACAACTGAAGCATCGAGTTCTAAAACAAGAAAACGTACGATATTTATATGTACAAATTATTAGCTAAAAGTTTGTAAGCTAAGATTGAATTAAAAAACTGTGCAGATTGCATCCAACCTTTCTTAGCAAAACTTTGAATTGCATCGACGCATTTAATATAATAAAAAACGTCTATTTACAATATTTTGCTTTGCATTATAGCAACGTGTGAAACTTAAAATCTAACATCCGTATTTATTTAAACAACTTGTTACCTTAAATAGAGAGCTAGATATTTCTAAGCACCAAATCTTGTGAAACCAATATCTCTTTTATATTCAAATATATTCAACAAACTGATATATATATAAGATTTATTGTATTTTATAACGTCAAGTTAACACAACAAGCAAAACAAATTCGCAAAATACCTTTGTATCGAAACTGCATTCGGTCAATTTCTAAGGCACGTTCAAATTCTGCCACATCCTCGTCGTCTCTTCTTGTTTGCAAATCTACGTGTTACAAAAAAAGAATTACAACAGCAACTAAGAAAAATTAGCACTGATGAATGTTCATGAAAATAACACAGAAATTAAAGTGTACCTTGCTTATGGTTTTCATCAAATGCTTTACTAAATTGCTCCAGGGCTGACATTTTGATTGATAGATCATCTCTTTGCTTCATCGCCATTTTTTCTGGAGATAAAGCATTTGAAAAATCCTTGCGCTTACTGGATCCGGCAGCAAAAGTAGCAGCTCGACTTTTTCCAGGCAAATCTTTTTTTGCTTTTTTATTATTTACACTGTTTTCTGAAATCTTTCGTTTATGAGAGCTGGAAGCAATATTGCTTGCTTGGTTAGGTAGGCTTGATAGACCTAAATTCAAATCAAAATATATAATTTTTTCGCTTTGAAATTCATATATGCATGAAAACTGGACAAAGTATGATCATATCAACGTATGAATCGTATGTTTGTGAAAAAAATGGAATCAGATCTAAGCGTTTCACAAACTTAACCATTAAATTTAAAATACTGCCAGCAAACGCAATTTAATTTGATTGAACATACTTGAATTACCAACTTCTTGGACATTCAAAATCGAAAAAGGATTAAAGTTGTCAGTCAAATCTAGTTTAAAATTTTTAGCCTTCGGCTTGCCTGTTCATTCTTTTCTCTTACAAATGTAAGCTGTTAAATAACAGAATCTACAGCTTTATTTTTACAAGAGTTAAGGCTTTTATTTAATAACGTACCAATTGCAAGGACGGTTGAGGATTCGCTGCATTGACCATTTGTTGGGTTGGCTTTTCCATTTCTTCTGCGAGAAGGCCCAGCTAAAATTAATCAATATTTAAAAATGCAAATTTCCATTTTAATGGTAAATCTTATATGTATATATAAAGTAAGCAAAATTCAGCACTGCAAATTATCTTTACTTGCAGGTATTTTTGTTTAATTGTCTGTCTGTTTTAAGTCAAGTTTACTTAACCGACCGCAATATTTTTTGCTTTCTGCTGAAGCAAAATGTGTCTCTCAAAAAATCTCATAACAGTTTTTTAAGCTTAAGCATACTTATTATGAAATAAGTTTTAAATATACCTTCCACAGTCGTCGGTTGCTTAGGTCCTGGAAAGCGTGTTCTTTTCAACAATGGTGCGTTTGCGGACAACTCTTTGGTTTGAATTTGATTTGGTCTTTGACGCTCAAAATATTCTAAAAAAGAGTAATTGTATAAAAATTTAAAGCTAACTATTGAATATACTGTTCTTGATGCTTCTAAATATTATACCTGCCACGTCATTTTTGTTCAACATGATGACTGGATGTTGTCGAGACTTTCCTAGAGCTGCTAAGCAAATAAAATACAGTAATATAAAGTGTACAATAAGTTAAGGTTAAGTTTGTACGTCAAGGGCGTATTTTTATTGTCTAATACCTGTGATTGTCTTGGCATGTTTTTTTCGTTTAGCCATGCTTCGTGTTACTACAAACACTTTTGAAGCAGCGCTTTTGGCTGACACTAACTTTGGTTTGTTTACACACTCAGTTAAGTAAGCTGGACGTCGTGTTGCAGCTGCGAATTTAAAAATACGTACAGTTATTGAACATAAAGTTTATTTTGAAATTGATGTTTTAAAAATAAAGAACAATGATGTATAACCTATTATTTCCGCTTTGGAAAGTCGAACAATGTTGATTTGTACTTCAAGATTGCAGTCTTGTGGACCAAGTGTAGAGTTTCCATCCATTATATCTTGCACTCGTTTCATCTTCTTTTTCACCCATTCAGGTGTCTGCTTTCTCAAACTCCGGGGCTTTGCTTTTGGTTGGGGGGACATTATTGACTTTTCTTGATATTTTTCTAGATTCCAAAATAACAAATATACAGGTAAATGGATGGTTGTAGATATAACTACGCAACTTTGTAGATAGAAAATGCTAATACACAAACTTTACACCAAATACTATATTGTATTGTGAGCATGAAACCCAGACGGCAACTTTTTTTGACTCATTTTTTAGGAAAAAAAGTCATTTGTTTTGTTAAAAAGCAACAAGTTTTCAAAGATTCAGGCTTAGTTGGTTATTTAAAAAACCAATTTGAGTCAGGTGTCGGATAACAGGATACCAACTACCAAATAAAGTGATTCCTCGAAAAAAATCAATTCGTCAAAAAGAATAACGATGAATCAGACTTATTTACAAGACCAATTTTTTAAAAGAACTATAAAAGTTTTAAATGCTAGAGACTTTCTACAGGACTTTTATTTTATATTGCCGTCTGTGGCAAAGCCAGAAACGTGGCTGTTGAGTTCTGTGGTGGTGGCGGTTCTGCTGCTGGAGTTTTTCTATTACTTTTTTGTGGTTGCCTCATGGTTTGTTCACGCAATACAAAGTAAATTACTACAAAAAAGAGAGCATGGATAAAATGATCTTGATCCCGTAAATCACCGCAGTGACACAGGGGCACTCGGCAACATCATCACACAACAACAAAGTTAAACTTATTAGAAAAACGCCATTTTGTGACATACATTTTGTGAAGCAATAACTCTACAGTTAATATATTTCGTCAACGACAGTATTTGTGAAGTTCTTTAAACGCTTATTAAAATTTTAACTGAAAACAGTGTTTAAACAAGTTTTAACTGTTTTGTTGATGAAACGTTTGAGCGCAAATTGTTGGTTATTGTGCATGGACTTTAATTGTCAGTTGTATTTACTGTTACGAATAAAAACTTCATTCATTCAACATTATTCAGTAGACATAAAGGGTTCTTGACATTTTTTAGTCAGAAGAGGTTTTTTAAATTCGGAATAGAATGTAGCACTTGGATGTAAATTTAATTGTCAAAAGCACAACAAACTAAATACATCAAAATACGATTTGAATTAATCCAAACATTACAAGGGTTAATGAAGAGGGTTTAATGAAATCTTATCCACAAATGCATGATTCAGACAAATGTTTAACCAACTTACAAAACCATCAATACAAAGTCGTATGATTGGTAAATGGTCTGTTGCAAATCCATAACTTGAACTGTCGATTAAACAAATAAGCAATCCAATGTAAAAGTGGGGCAGAATAATTGAAATGTTGATGAAATTGATAGTAAAAACCAGAAAGTTTAGTTGGAGTTGTTAAACTAATTACAAATTTGTTTAATTTTTGACTGAAATATAAGAATAAATTTAAAACAACTGTTGTAAAATATATTATAACAGCTTATTTCACAATGAAAATGCTTTTAATTAGAATGTAGTTCAATTTTGTAAAATTTATGAAAGGGATAAGTTTAAACGGTGAGCTATTTTATAGCGATTTTGTATAGAGGGCCTTCAATGTCTCTATTATAACACAATTTTTAGGAATAAATTGAAATTTGGGTTGTGGTAAGCGTCTTTGCTAAACATGATAAAATTTACTTTTCTCTCTTTAAACCGTCAGTGGCAGATTGGCTCGTTTAGCGCTAACAGTTTATTTTGGTAAGAACAATGATAATTTTGCAATGTAATCTATTTTAAATATTGAACTTCTTTTGCTAAATCACCTACGATGGGTTTGAAATACAATTCGTAACAATTTTTTTAAAGATTAAAATTGAGATTAGATTTGTTTTGGTAATTGTCAAGTCATATTGAGGTAAATATGATTTGATTATATTAATTAGTGTTCGCAACTGACCATTGCATTGAGTATGTTAATATACCTAAAGTTGTTACCTTTTTATGTAACGAATTTTTGTGTTATTTGCTTAGCTATTATGCAAATAGCAAACCATTGTATTGTGTGAATACCTTTTTAAGAAGTATTTTGACGTAAACCCGTGTGCCTTTGTGTAGGTCCGTATTGTGTTGTAGGGAAATATTCCCTTTTTGACTAATTTATGTATTGAGGTCAATTTATGGATTATATTCAAGCTTAAGATGTAAACGAACCGTCAAGAGAAATACGATTGTTGTTTGTTAGTTCGAGCCTTCGGGTTCTTTGTCTTTTTGTTTTCTACGTAGTTGTGAACTGTTGTATTTTTAAAAGCATTCCGTTTCATTGTCCCTGTGTTTGTTATGTTTTACGTGTACTTTTGACTTATTGTATTTAACGTTATAAGGTTACATCTCGCTACACTATAAAAAGGCGAGTGCACTTTTACTTTTTATCTCCAGTTACTATTTTGCAGTCGGCCCATGGCTATACCAAACTGACTAGCGGTTTTTATGTTTCCTAAAGTTTCCAATTTCTATTAAGAATAAATTACCGATTTGACATTTACCGTATTTCAGGAGATCACAAGTTACAGTTTATTTTCAATCATTTTCGAGCACAAGTAATACCAGGAATCCTTATTTACTTTATCCAAGCAGGCGTTCTTAATATAGCATTTTCACGTAATGAAAACCTCTCTTGTTGTCACCGATTAAAGCACGATATAGTGCAGTTCCTAATTATTATCTTTATTGTTTTTATTGGGTTGGATCTTAGCTAGGGCGGGACAGTAGTTTCTTTTACTTTTTTCGACGTTTTACGACTTTTTAACACTTTTTAACTCTATTTGGTTTTTTGAAAATTGGTTTGAGTATCGGAGTGGTGGATCCTATTTTTTAAATATATAAATCGACGCACAATGTTATGAAACGCCCGTAGCCTAAATATGAGGTCCATAGCTGCCTCTAATTAAAGTTTATGACCGTTTGAAATTTCGAAAAACAAAACATTTTGATGAAATGTTTTTGACGCTTGACCCCACCTTTTTAATATGTCAATCGGCGCAAAAAATGATTCTGAACAACTTTAACTGACATCATTTTTCCTCCAAAACGTATACATTTCGAGATATTGCAATTTTCTTCATACATCATCAGATTTGTTTAATTCATAGGATTTCGCGTGATTTTGTACGATTTCGTGATATGTCGTAGAGTTTCGTGAAAGTTCGTAGAATTTCGTAGGTATTACTGAAATTTCGCAGAGTTTTGCGGCATAATGTGGGAGTTAGATGGATCGAGAGGGCAAACCATTTACCAGATTTGATTATTTCAGGTTAGGTTACGTTAGATTAAACAAACTTTCAAAATTTAGCGAAAAACCAAAAAGTGTTAAAAAAACGTAAAACGTCAAAAAAGTCAAAAAAATACTGCCCCATCCTAGCTAAGATGCGACCTTTTTATTGTTACGTCATAACCAACTAATGTCCCGCTTTGATAATTAGTAGAATTACGTAGTATATATCAGAGCATTTGAGTGCCAAAAATTTGGTTTCTGTATCTAATCGTTCATACTTAATCAAGTGTCAGAAATTAGGGCAATATAGCATCTCGTCACCAATAACTAACATTATTTCTTTCCCAAACAAAACTCAACCTACAAACAAGTGCACCACTTTCAACAATTAGGTTTAATTCAATCAATAATTACAAATATATAAATAACGCGGATGCAAGCAGGCAACAGCGTGGTAGTCTTGCACTGCGCGCCTTTCCCGCATTAGTTGCAATTTGACTGTATAAGATTTATAATTATTTCAATACGAAAAGTTATTAAAATATATAAATCACACATCTTTCAGTAATAAATTAAACTTGTGAGTTGTAAAATTCAAAAAAAAAAGATTTAATTAGAATAATGTGATAGTGCTTCATCTTTCACTACAGATGTGTCATACAATTCACTATTGTTCAATTTTCTAAATCTAATTCAAATTAGATCTGTTTTTGTATTTTGTCAATTGTAAAGTCGTATTGTTTTACAAAAAATGATTTTTTAAAATTGAGGGTTTTTTGAATTAAAATTTTTAATTAAATTAATTTTAAAAAAAATTTCAAGAACAACTTCATCTTAATTTTAATAAGGATCATGGTTCAATTTTTGATATTATTTTAGAGACTGATACAGAAAAAAATTATAAAAATGTGAAAATAGACCGAAAATACAATATGTACCAATCGAACCAGTCTAGTATCCATTTTGTATCTAGTGTTTTCTAAGTTAGTGTAATTTAGCTCAATTTTTAGAAAAACGGAGGAAAAATTTACAAAAGTGTAGTAGGGACAGTAACAGTTAAAGTAAAAATAAATAAAGAGGGATTGGAATTACTCCAGGCCATGGAATCTCATTTAAGGATTATTCAGCTCTCATCCCTTGAATGTCATTTGC
>JAQFYG010002838.1:0-13719 GCA_034694325.1 Entomobrya corticalis
CATGTACGGAGCTTTGAAGAAATGCCAATTTGAAATGTAATTTTTTATATAATGTCTACGTTAAAATAATTTTTAACGGATATAGGATAACCAACTCTAGGTTATAGCCCGTGCAATTAACTATCCTAAACAGTATCTGCATTACAGAGAACTAGCCCTAAACTGGCCAAACAATGATCAAACAAAATTGGCAATTTAAACTGCATTGTACATGTTCCGAACTATACTAGTCGGCCAATAAGGCCCGAATCCTGACAGTAACAATAGCTGCCATTTTACATGAACGCAAACAGACGGTACAGCTGAAACAGGTATGCTCTCTTCAGTGCTTTGTGCGTTGCTGATTGCTACTGTGCGCGCATCTTCTTGACTTTAAAATTACAGATATACCCATTTGGGATTTTTAACCAATATATCTTCTTTCTGATATTATGAGCAATAATTTACACTAAATTACACCGTATTTGACGATTACGTTTAACATGCCTTTGCTTGTTAGTATACAGCATTAAAATAATTTAAGCCAGCGTCTTTAAATAAACGATTTAATAAATAATGGAACTTTAATGGTGTTGATGATTGAAATTGATAAATGATGGATATGGTGAAATATGAATTTCAGTTGATAGCATAGCAAGACTCAAAATCACAGGTTAAAGATTCTGGCGTCTTCCAAAAGCAATTAGATTTTGACAAAGTGTAGATAAAGGAGATGTTTGTTTTAAAGTTTACCACCGCAATGAGGTCTTATTCAGTCTTCAGCTAAGCCACGGATCAGGAATATGAAATCTGCTTCTAGACACAATTTTGTCAGAAAATGTAATCTATTGCTTGTATATTAAAATATAAGTTTTCATTTGGACTTATTCTATATCCCAGCAAAATGTGAGCATTTAAGTGTATGGTGTTAAGCACACTCGTTTGAATATTTTAAAAGTTATTTACAAGTTGTAACTTTTCAGTTATTAAAAATTGAATGTTTTCTGACGCCCGTGTTATAATTGATAGGTTTTGTCTGGAATCAGAACATAATTGTATTTTTAATTACCTTTTAAATGCAATTAAGTTAGCTCTAAACATTAATTCGATCGCCATTATATATGATTGTGTATTTGAAAATTTTTGCATTTACTATTAAAAACTTATGGGATTACTTATGAATCGAAATATAATATAGTATTCCTCAAAGGCAACAAACGATATCATCCACGTTACTATGGCCGGTAATTAAAATAAATATAAATGTATCATAATTCATAGAATATTAACATTGCTGACCACGTATCCTTGTTAAAAGTTTCTTCTTGCATGGTACATCTTCAAATTTGGAGTGTAATTTTGTTCAATGTCTTTTGGAAATCTGAGTTTATACAATATGATGATCAAATTTATCTATTTCAGCAAAAGTTATAAATATAAACTGCAAAATTTGGTAGGTTTACTTATTTATTTAAAAAAATTTTAGATAGAAAGAAGTCTAGTTTGAGCTTTAGTTTATCTGAGAACTACCGCACCGCCATTCTGCTTCTATTTCATCATAAAAATTGTTTAAAAAGAAAGCTGCCTTCTATTATAGTGTTTGTCATTTTTTGCATCATATGACGTCGTTAATTAAAGAACTTCACACGTTCCAGTTTTATCATCTACAAGGTCCTTTCTCTACACCAATGTATACATATTTTGGAATAATATGCAGAACTAAGTCAAATATAATGTTGCTTCCGGATAGCAAAAATGAAGAATAATGGTTTTAAAGGGATTTAAAATATAAGGAAAATAAAATTGAAAAGTACATAGCAATTTTAGAATTTTCGTTTTCGCAATATGTTGTTATAATAACCAGATTCTGTTTTACTATCACTTTTACATTTATGATTCAATTGGCACGAAGAAAAAATTTAAAAAACTTCTATATGTCAGCCATTCTTTGCAAAAACGTTTAATATACAATTCCCGGATTAATTCACTTCAACTGAAATAATAATACGAAACGGATTGTCATTAAGCTTTTGTATTAAACATTTTCAAACGTTAACATGGCCAAATCCATGTTCTTCAAGGTGTGCAATGTAAAAGATGCCCAGTTAATGGGTCAAATTTCAAACGTAATTTAGTATGCTGACAAATGAAACAAATAAAATATATATCCTCTGAAGTGGTTGTGTCCGGTAAACCATCTCATTTTATTTATCTTTTTTTCTCTCGTTGGCCATTTTTCCATTTATTCATATTTCCTACTTCTTAATTATGGAATGAGGTTGGGTCGCTCATGCAAACGCTTGTAGTAAAAGTGCTGCGATATTGGGCTGGTTCTTCGATTATCTTCTTTTCCCTTCCCTCCCAACAAAACACCAGACTTTTCCGTCCGGTGAAATGGCTATATCGTTCACGATGCTTACAATTAGGGAAATGCTTAGGGAATTGAGGCTTAGGTGCCACTGCGAACATAATAGTCGTGACATTCTGACTCGACCAGGCACTTCCTCTTCCTGTTGCTAGCCCCTCCCCCTTTTTTATCTTCTTCCCCACGCATCACCTCATCGGTTTATAGCCATTTCCAGCCATTACAAGAATTGAGTATGGTATGCCTCTTCGATTATTTGGCATTTACTCTTCCAATCATTCATCCCTCTTTATAAATTGCCCCTCCCCTCCCCCCCCTTTTTCGTACCACCTAAAAATTTCCGCTCTTACCTCCGCGAACTTGAACTCGTCAACCACTTAAGCGATCCCTCACTCACTTCATAGTCATTAATTTCTTTAATTTTTTTGGCCATATGCTGTATGGTTTACCACATGCCGGCAAAATCCAATTCCTATTGTGGTGATTTACTTAAAACGTTTTTTTGGACCTTGTCCGTTTTGCGCCATAGTCGCCTACATCCATGTATATACCATATTCTCTGCTTTATTTTATCCTAATTAATCATCTAATTTATGTTATCACCTAAGCATATGTGCTTGCAGCTTCACTGCTACCTTTTACTTTTTTACTTTGCTTGTGTGCCATCATCCTCTCATCATGAAACAAGTACTTTTTTTGGTTAGCGTTGGGATGACGAGAGAGGTGATTGCTCAGAACATAATATGTATAATATAACACAACACATATTTTACTTTTTTTCGGTATGCTTGTCCTTCAGACTTGCATTACCATTATATTTTTTTTTAATTCTTTTTACAACCACTAGCAATGCTCTATAGCTCTCATTTGGGGGTGCGATAGATGTGATGACATCTTATGATTACATCAAGCATTGCTACATGAACACTTTGATGCGTACATGCATTTGTGCACGTACCTACATAAACATATGATGATGTTTATGTAAGTACGTATTAGCTATTAAGACATTATAAATGCGTAATAATCTACATGCGTGTACACAAGTAACATGATAAATCTGTAACTATATAAACTGTTGTCAATAAATGGATAGATTATCAGTATCCACCTTGAGCTTGTTGCTCAAGTCACCACCAAAACCAGTCTACTCTAACTCCTTATTTGAAATATAATACAGAAAGGGATCTCACTATTCGAAAAGCTATTATACAAGTTTTGGGGAATTTGGACGAAATATTCCAAAATTGTTACACCAATAGTATAGCCAGAAACCTCATGATATCAAATGGGAAATTTAATTTATTTTTTCATGTCTCAAAAATTCTTTTCCGATCTTAAACACTCTTTATTGCATAAAAATACATAATACGCAGTATGCATTCATAAGTTTTCACAATCAGAGTCTTGAAAATCCATAACTTAGATTATTAAAACCGCATAAATTGCTGGTCCCAAATAATTACTGGTAATTGGTAACTGTTTGTGGTCACAAACATTTATTCCAACGCAGATTCATTTGTTTCGTAATATCATACATCTCAATAAAGAACAAAGTTGATCTGTGCTATAGTATGCCGTTCATTTTGACGATTTACAACCAAATGGCATTTTAAAATTACAAATACTATCTGTGTGTTTCATTTATACACAACAATAAAACAGAAAGAGAAGAAACACAAACGGAGAAATTGAAAATATATTTATGAAACGAAATATTATTTGAAACTACGCAACGGCTATTTAAAACGTTAGTCGGGTTTTAGTGTGTACGACATAAGGCCCAATTTTATTATATTTTTCGGAATTCGTTACACCAACAAAATATTTTAAAGTACTTGTTATACCGTTGTAAGATTAAACAGTATTTTGAATTTAATCTGCACTCCAAATAGTTAAAACAAAGTCAAAATTTCTATTCAACCAGAGTTCAGCAGTCCGTTACCACCGAGTATAATTTACTGGAGAAGTTACATTTTCTTCTAGCAGAAGTACTGAATTGCTAAAAGTTCGACTCCATTTTGTCAGATGGCAGTTTAATCTATTCCGCAACAGATATTTAAGATTTATGATTTATATGGAGTGCAAAAGGTAAACAAAAACTCCTGTCCATGTAAAAGTGGTAGGGAATATAATTTTTTTGTCAATTATTTACTTATTGGGGTATTTATGCAAAAACGTTTTATGGCATAAAAATCTACATTTAATTTTACAAATGTCATTCGCATTTCAAAGCATTTTATGCAATTGATCCGGAGAAAATTGAAATAAATTGAAAATTTCCCTGTCCTACCAATGCTAAAGTTGTGCATTCGATATCTCGTGGCCTCACGGATTCTAGCATGAAACAGACTCACTCGCGTAAGGTATTGCCCGTAGTGTATATGGATTGGATATGCCTTCTCCAGTAAATTATACTCCGTGCCGTTACTTTATGGAATACTATCATTGACATTTACAAAAAGAATTTTAATAAGCAAAAAGGGTCAGTAAAGATTTTATGGTTCCAACGTCGTTTAAGTCTTTTTCGACTGGTTTGTTGTCGTTAATTACAATAGGTTATGTTGTTTGTGTTGTTTAACAGAGTTAGCATGAAAGAAAAATCAATTCAAGCTAGCAACTTTATCAGTAAAAGTTGAAACAAGCGTTTGAGTTAATATTTTCGATTTAATTTAATTAAAGAATCGTAAATTTGGGCACGCCGTATTTCCGAAAAAGACGATGACCTGCCTATATAGAAGAATGTTTAAAGACTATAGTCTTCATATGAGAGTTAAATATTCAAAACAAATTTGCTTAAATCTAAAAATAATTATTGTCAAAGTTATCAAGAAATAACGAGGCGGAGTAGACTCTGAAGAAAAAACTACCAAAAGTAACTACCAGCAACAGGTTTTTTCTAGAAGATTCTACAAATTTGCATCGACATTTGTACTAGTTTTTCTAGAGACTCCTAGTAACGTTTCTAGAAACTTCTAGAAACTTTTCTAGAAATTCTTTTGGAAACCTTTCTGGAAACTTTTAGAAACTAAAAAAAAATTACAGTGGTTTATTTATGTTGCGTTTTCACATAACGTCTTCGTATTTACTTTACACTTAATCTGCATTGATGATTCTATGTTTGTTTCTTTCAAAAGGTTTTAATGGAAAGATTGGTATCCTCATTCATCACAGACCAGTGGAATATTGCACATTTAATGCTTTACCCTGAAAGACTCTCAGATTCTTGTTATTGAAAGGGGAAAAATAAGGACCGCCCACCATATCCAGGAGTTCATTAAAATGTAAACAAAAACAAAGTATCGAGACTCTAGATACACAGGAACTACATTTGAGTCAGCTGGTTACATGACGTTTTTCGACAGCCTACTATTCTCATTGGCTGAACTTTTCGACAGCCTTAGAACTTAATTGGTTGTACTTGTGGAGAAAATTCCCCGGCAAATAACATCTAACTGAGTATCTTTATACCCTGGTCTGTGCTCATTCATTAATATTCAATTTTACTTTTGGAACATATTTGTATAGCATATAAGAACCAAATGCATTTAGCTCCGTTGCATTGATTGGTGGAAGCTTAACGACAAAACTTACATTAAACAATTCAGGTTAGTACGGATTTAGGACAGATCGTTTGGTGTTTGAAACATTTGAGGTTTGACTAATAACAACTTGCTGTGGAGCCTAGCCAATTATTTCAACTTGATAGAAATATAATAATTTTGACGTCTTTGCGTTAGAGTGGAGAGTTATATTATTTAAGGTATGCTAAATATTTATCTTGTAGTTATTGGTTGCTTGCTGTAAAATGTCATTTAGCTCTCTCTGGTTCTTCAAAATTCTAAACATCTTGTGTACAAAATTATGTTTGACATTGTTATTTTATTATTCTCCGCGTTGATAATGGATAAATATTGCCGTTGGAATCCGGTTTGTCTGCTGTGAGTTATCGAATTTTTCAGTGAATTATTAAATAAAAGACAGCACCCAAGCTAGCATCCCAAGTGTCATTGCCCAGTTTTCTTCTTAATACTACATTCGTTTGTTCTTGGAATTTTATTCTACCTTTTCTGGTGTTTTACTTTTTTGCAATTTAATATATTATGTATCATTTATTTCATAATTATAAAGCTTCATGCCAAAATTGTGGTCTGAAGGCTGATAACAGGCATAGAGATACCCGAAGGTTTATACATTAAAACCCCAACCCACGCGATGAATGGGTAAACCGAGATTTAATTGGTAGATCAACGCATTAGTGGGTTAAAATGGGCCTTAAATATAAATATATGCATTCACACGGAATGCCTAGCTATTAAATAAAACATTAATGGAGCATTAAGTTGGAACGTTCCAACACAACAGTTTCTTCACTTTGCGATGTCAACTCATAAATAATTGGCATAAGCAGTTCGGTTTAAACAACGCCGTTAAACAAATATAAGCCACAATTGTGTCCTATTTTAACGCTAGATAAAATTTCTAACTGAGATAGTGATGGTATAATAAATAAAATGAATAAAAATTGATTGAAACATAATAAATTCGTAGTACCTGTTTACGAAAAACAAAGCTTTTTTATGAAGCAATTAATTTTGTCAAACAAATAATTTGTAAATTTCACAAATGTCTGCAACAGTGACTTTCTAAAAATTAAATGGAGCCAGGTCTGAACCTTGGTTCAACTTTGGCCAAACCTTCCTAGTTTGTTTTTGTTGCATTTTGGAAAATTTATGATTTTAAGTGTTTAGGTTAGGATATCACGATTACAATTATGCCATTACAAATGGCCGTTTTTGTGAAGTTTTAACATCAAAGCAACTTCATATTCATCAGGATTTCTTTTCGTCCGGAAACACGACTAAAGGTTTTGAAAGGTTTAATTACAAACGTTTAAACGGGCTGTTGCATTTAGACTGCTTCGGTTCTTGAAGACGTTTTAAGAATATTTTGACACCGCAATAACAAACATCTGCGATTCCTAGAATACAATGAACTAATAGGTTGTTTTTAGCAAAAAATTGTGTATTGCATGAAAAAAGGACCAAAACCAAAAAAGATTTCATTGTAATAACTACCGTTTCAGCTGAAAGCGTAATAGTCAATAGCTTATGCGATTAAGATCCTGTGTGACGTGTTGTGGTGAATACGACTCAAAAAATATATGATGGATTGATGTAAAGGGGGAATATAAGAGATAAAAACAAAGCAATCCAAAAGCCATCCCTGGTTTTTACAAACGTGTTTCTCAGAATCAGACAAAACGCAAATATAAAACACAGTTTGTGTATTTGTCAGTATGCAATTTGATTTATTCTCATTGTAAAAGTTTGCAAACTTGTTTTATCGTTTCATTTGTCAATTTATTAAGAAGAATGCCATTAATTTTTGATAATTGGTTTCCCGCAGTGTTCAGTTCTGAGAGTTTTATTTTGCACGCCAGTATCAGCAATATATATATATGTAATCTGTGTAATAAAATAAACTGTTTTACAGAGTACAATGTGCTAAACGGCGTCGGTAATCATTTAATAACAAATCTTTTTGGTGGTAAAGACCGTTTAAGAACAATTATGCTACTTTATAATAAGTTTGCAAACAATATTTTGCATGTGCAATCCATGATTTAAAAGAAGATCATTAATTAATTACAGTTTATTTTTTGGTTTTATATAAACGATAAACATCTATTGTAACCTAGTGATTATAATCTTCACTTCATTGCACAAAAATAAAAATTGTAAATTTTCTCATGTTACACAGTCAATTATAAGCAGCACTCTGGCTAATAAGTTCTTAAAATCCGCCAAATGACACTCCAAGTTCAAGTACAAAACTTACAGATAGTTAGAATATTCAAGAGTATTTTCAAATATATAAAGATATGTTAAATCAACTATAAGAATGAATTATGTAGAAACTGTAGTGCTCGTAAGTTAAAGTAATCTAACTTTATTATTTCAATCTATTTGTTTAATTTTTTTAGTTAAAAAATCGGTGAAAATATTTTAGTTGCAGTTTTCCTATAACCGTATGTGTGGCATCTCGATTAATTAAATAGTAGTGGTCATTCCTTTTATGTTCCTCACGATTAAGTACATGCATATTTAAACTATGAATTTAAATATAATGCCACAAAAGTTTTCTGAATCTAAATACATCTACCCATCCTCATCATCTACATCGTCGTCATCACCTTCACCTCCGCCGCCTCCAAGCGTGGAGCCATGGCAAAGGTTCTGTATTGCTAGAAGACTATCTCAGGAGTCAGAATTTTCCCAAATTAATCGAATTTCTGGATGATACGAATGTCGTTTTTTCAGAATGCTCATTATCTCCGGAACAAAAATCTGAAATTCAGTATATTAACTTAACAGTATTCAGTATTGAATTAACCCCGTTGTTCCCTCCATAAGCCAATACTCCAAGTTCCCTCTAAAAATACAGATCCACAGTCCCCTCTAAAAACCACGGATCCACCATCCCCTCCAACAACCTCAGCCCCAAAGTTCCCTCCAGAAACCACATCCAATTATCTACCATCCCCTACAAACACCACAGATCCGCCATCCCCTCCAACAATCTCAGTCCCATAGTTCCCTCCAACAGACATTTTATCGAGATAAAAGAAATGTAGAATTCTGCCAATCTGCTGGAGGGGAGGTGGTCAAGAGGAGAAGAATAAAATGGAGAGTGGAGAGGAGGCAGTTGAGGAGGAAAACTGATCTCGAGTAAAAATCTACATATAATGAAATCTGCGCTAATCAAATGTACTGGATTTTATGAAGAAGGTTAATATGAGATAAAGATTTGATTTCAATTTATTCATCTGCTTGTTAACATAATTATATGTAGATGTTATTTAATAAAAACTATCACTTTATTTCAAAGAAAAAACACAAATATTGAATCAATTAATTAATTTAGTTTGTACAATAAGTTAATTGATTCATTAGTTTTTCTGATGATCATCTACTCACTGATGTAAACGTGTAAATGTATGTACTTTATTGCATTTCTGCATGATGATAACTTTTCGTCGTTTACACTTGAATTCTTGCTTCGACCCGTAGTCTAAAATATAAGCTTATTATTAGAAGGAAGTGAGGCATAGAGAGTGGGGTATTGTGAAGCAAGCGCTGTCATTTTTAGGTTTAAATGTTTCAGTTTTTCTTAGAAATTCTCTTGGAACTTTGACGTAAACAAAAACATAACACGACAGACATAACCTGTCAACGACGGCAAAAAGGCAGAGATTTGTTTAATGAAGTCAACTAGTCAACAATCAAAGATAATTTTAGTGCTTTTGTTAGGTAATTAGTTATCAGTGCTACTAACTGTTGATTTAATTAATTACTTTTAATTTTTCGAAATCGCATTTAAATAGTTAA
This sequence comes from Entomobrya corticalis, assembly GCA_034694325.1. Classification (NCBI taxonomy): domain Eukaryota; kingdom Metazoa; phylum Arthropoda; class Collembola; order Entomobryomorpha; family Entomobryidae; genus Entomobrya; species Entomobrya corticalis. Next base: position 9,736 of record JAQFYG010002838.1, read on the forward strand.
TTTGTCACAAGTTGTCACTGCCACTTGATTTGGATGAGCCCAGATTATTTAGTTAATTCGAAAATACGCCATACGCTGTTAAGTTTGTCAACTGATTAGTAACTGTTGGTTTTTAACCCTGCAATGTTTTGCAACAATATGGCTGCATATTTGTTTAACATCGTTATAGTTTGCAATTGTGATACATTTGCAGATTTCTGCAATATTTGTTTTATATCAAATTTGGTTTGGGATTATCTGGAGCATCTCGACAAAATAATGTTTATTTTTTGGATTTTGTTCCATCATTTCATAGATTTAATTGGGGAAAATTCACTTTCCAGTTTATATTATATATGTGTTAAATATAACTGTATTTAAAAAAAAATTTCCCCATTTATGTTGTCAGAGAAAACATAATTTTTGTAATATTAATAAATCTTTTAAAGCCGTCGGCCACTATTTGTATGAGTATAATTTCTGAAAGATATGCGCATACCATTTTTGAAAAAATATATATTTACATGTTATTGCCGGACATTAATAACGATGCATTGATTGAGTTTAAATTACTATTGAGAATTCAAATTAGCACACGGTTATAGTAATAGTATATTATAATTATAGACGTATATTTCTTTCTTATTTAAATGTTAAAGAGCACGCTGTCGCCATAAAGCAACAGACCGGCATCTAACGTATATTATGCACTCGTATTACTTATATTATCAAATATATATTAATCCCGTGGGTTTATACCAGAATCCCACCTCACAACGTCATTTGTATCTTCAGAATGGTACCGTCCTCCGCCTCGACCCGTCCAACTTTCCGACCTTACTAATCTTCTCTTTGTTTATCAAAAAGGCAAAAAACGACCATAGAGAATAAAAGGAAAAGCAAATATCATAAGTCCTGCGTCCCGACCACTTTTTTGAGTGGATGGTGCTCCTATTATAAAGTAAAATCTAAAATACATAGGCATGAGCATTCTGTGTATAAATTATTTTGCTTCAGTCATTCTTAGGAAGTATAACTCCGCAATAAGTTCCATAAAGTGCATTTGCAAAGTTGAACAAATAATAAAATTAATATTAGATCATGCATTTATGCTTGCTGGAAGTATAATACAAATATACGAAGAATAAACATTAAATGATCCATTTTTCCAAACACAAATTCAATAATATGTAGTTAGAAGTGCAACGCTTATTTAAGCAGCACGGGACATGAATTTGGCTTTTAAAGCATAAATACTGTTACCGGCATGCCGTTATATATTATTGATACACTGCATTTGTTGTAATTAAAATTTAATTCAATAACTAATAATAAAATGTTTCAAAACTGGAAGATGCAATGCAATTTCTGTAAGCAGAGCAAAATAGAACTACGATACTAGATATGTTCCAAAATTTAACTATTTGGGTTGCGTCAGGGTTGCTCTCAAGCTGCATTAGTATTAGATTTTAGAAACTTATGCTTGAAAACAATTTACGTTCTTGTTAACTTATTGAAAGAAAAAGCAAAGATCATTATTTGTGAATAAAATCTACCGCTTTCGCTTGAAAACTTATATTGGGATATGGTCAGATGGTTGGACACATTGTAAAAATTTCTTTCAAAAAGGCTGTTTGCCTTTTTTAGTCTTACTGTTTTTTCTTTTGTTCTCGTAAAGTAGTATAGGATTAGAAAGATCGGGACCCAAGCAGGTCAAAAAGTTGGAGATAGTCCTTCGGAATACCATATTTTAGGTAGAACTTACATGGCGGTGTCAAACTAATGCTACTTGCCGCACAAAAATGCTCTTGCAGAAATAGATTCAAGTGGATATTTGGTATATAAATTAATTTTTTAAACTGTTTAACCATGACGGTATTATGACTATTTTAGAAAATATTTCAGGTTGGCATGGACCAAAATTTGCTTTTTATCTCTAAACACGAAATTCGATAAAGCAACTAGAGCCACGAATCAAAACAGAAACCTCAAGTTTTCCCACCCATAATTTTTAAAATTACTGCAAGAACTATTAACTGTGCTAGACCTGGAATCGGATCGGTCACTAAAATGAAGTAAATATAAAGTTAAAAATTTCAAATTAAAATCCAAACAAATAACTTTCCAAAATTAGTTATTTAGTAAATTAATTTGCAAAAATAACAATTTTAGCAATAAATGAATTTTAATGTTTAAATTTTAATTATTTGATAATATCATCACGAACAAATCAGTCAGGCATTGTGGGCTTACATCCAGTATTATGAAGCAGTTAACAATTCAAGTTGGCATGCAATTGAAAACAATCAAGTACACATATAAGAGCGTTAACGCAACGCACAGATTACAAAAATTTAATCAATCAGTCAATTGATCTAAATGGCTCTGGGTGTTACTAATTGCTATATTTTGACAAGCACGTTTCCTATAGCTTAATTTAAATTCATGAATTTCTGCGAACTTCAAGTTGACACTCATCTATCCAATTAAAAAGTACCATAACATATAATATATATACTGCTTAATTTAAAAATTAAGACTGCTTATTAAACTTGCACAAAAAATGTATGGAAAAAGAAAATAAATAATTGTTATGAGCACACTTTCTAAATCGAACACATTTTCGTATAATAGTAGCCGAGCATATTCATCTGTTTGAAAAAACTAATTTGCTAGATCAAGTGCAAAAATTGAACGATACTAATTCAATTTCAAATTTATTGCAGTTCTTATTTCGAGCCTTGATTTCAAATGCTAGATTCAAAACAAGAACAAGAAATAAGTAATAAAAACGTCTAAAAACTTGTCGTTTTATTATGAAAACTTTAATTTTAGTTTATATTTAAGATTCAACAACTTATTCCGTTCAACTATTATACGCACTTCAACACCATAAGTCTGTTTCTCTTGCAAATCTGACTGTCTGTAACATCAAGGTAATGAGCACTCCACTATCTCTTTGCGGATTAAACCACAAAACAGAAGTTATCATGTGAGCTCTAATGTAAACAATTATAGATAGTAGCAGTGTTTTGCCAATGTAAGCTGCCATTTATTCGTTAGATAATATAAATGAACAAACTGCATTGTTTATATATGCAACTTGTTCATCATCCGTCATGCATATCTTCAGCAAGCAATAAATCTGCTCGAGTAGAGCTATTATTATTTGTGAAGTACAATATTGTTCGCTATTAAAATTGTGCAGAGTTTTGAAATATTAAGCCGGTGAACTGACAATTTACATATGTACATTTCATCAATGTTAATGCCATGAATATGGAAAACAAAGAATAGTTGATGTTCAAAATAAGAACAAAGAAACTAAATTGAGTATTCTCAATGATGACAATGAAAAAAACAGACTTTTCCTTCGCTTTCAGGAACATTATATTGCATTATCTTCTTTTTTAAATTGTAGTCTAGGTTTACTTTTTATCTTTTGGAATGATACCAACAAATTTGCTGAAGCCTTCAAAGTTTCGAAAATCCCCCGCTATTATAATAATACTTCTCCTTCTAATTTCCCACCTCAAAACCTCAAAATTTGGTAATTCCCTTTGGGAATTAATTGAGCATGTTCCAAATGTGTGAAAATTCATATAACCTAAAGTTAGTCAATCAATCAAATATATTTTTTCCAAGTCCATAAAATTACAAACTCATAAAATTAATAAAATTAAAGGCATTACAGCAATTTCTTTGAAACTCATTTTTATACTTATAACTTAATTCCCTACTTACTTTACAAATTATTTTCAATGAGCTACTATTCTTCGTCATTAGGGACAACCTTTAGTGGAGTATATTCAGCGCTTTGATGATAAAAAAGTAAATGGTAAGATAATGTGACAAATTAAAAAAAAATATGCATTTAATCTAAAAAATTTGCAAAAAAGAAATTGCTTTTGTAGTGTTTGTGGATGTAATTTAATTAGTGATATTAAATAATCCGTAAATGTGCTGAACGCAGTGAGTGATTTTACTTGTATATTTATTGAGTGC
>JAQFYG010002839.1:0-13719 GCA_034694325.1 Entomobrya corticalis
AAAAATGTTTACGAAGAATGATATGCAGACAGATAGACAATATGCAGATATTTTTTTTGCAAAGAATGAATGATGGAAGGTTAGATAGTAGGAGGAGGAGGAGGATGATACTTTTATATTTTTATGGTTTTTAAAGAATATTTAGCTTTTGTAGAAATAAATATATATTTCTTTTCATTAAAGAAATAGGTTTAAAAAAATAGAATAGTGTCTGGCTGTTCCGACAAGTGGTGAAGTGGTAGACGATAGACATAGCCTTTTTTGTAAAGATCACATTTGTAGTATTTTATATTGAAAATTATTGATGTATGTCTAATATCTTCTTTTTGAAGTTAAGTATCATCAACAAATAGCTATAGAAATGATGTGAAGTAGACCTTGTTTGTAGGGCTGGAAGATATGAGATCAGATTTTTTTTTGTGTTTGATGAATTTTTGCCGAATTGAAAAGGGTTCTTCTTCTTCTTATTATTATTATTTTGCACAAAGTATTATGTAGCAAATTGGAAAATAAGATGCAGCTGCATATATATTAATTATAGATGTTTTGTTGTATCATCTTGTCTAGATTTATAGACGTTCTACCAATTTTCTATAGTATTTTCACAGCTGTTGATTCATATAAATCTTTTATTGCAAGTTTTACTTTGTAATAGTTTGTTAGTATAATGTTTCATGATAAACCTTGGCTTTTGAATATTGAAAATTTGAAGTAATTTTTTGTAAAGAAGATGAATTTGCTGTTTCCGTTTATCTTCAAACAAAAATGATATATACCAGACCATAGACCAGAGACAAGACTTGAAAAGAAATTTCCAAAGATTATAATATATATTTTTTTGAGAGGTTCTTAAGAATTCATTATTAACAATAGTAATAATATGTACTGCGTCATCATCATCATAATGATCATGAGCTATAATTATTATTAGAATTTGAGACTTGATGAGACTGGGATGTAACTTGTTCATGTCGGTTTCATTCTTCATTACACGAACCACACTAGAAAGCTGGTATGTATGATAATTAATAGAAAATAATAATAAATGTCGGATCATTTTTCCTTTGTAGTATCGACTTAAATTCATTAAAAAATATTAGCAATCATAGGCGGAATTTTTTTTCTTGTGTATTTAATCAGCTCAAAAAATATAGACAGGATTTGTATTTGTATATGATGGCATGTTAATCAAATAGCTCGCCCACTTCCAACCAACCATCAATATTAAGCGTATAAACAAATACAAAATGTTGGAAATTGGAATATCTGAAAAAAATCTTGTTCTCTGCTAAAAAATATTCTCTGAGAATTATAATTTCATATTTCCCGATGAAGCTTCTGAAGAAATAAAAAACCATACTCGTCACGACCTATTATAACTGCTTGTTTCACGTTTCATTTAATAAATTTTTGTTTGAGCTTGACTTGAGCGTGATCATGAATCTCTTTGAAAATTTCGGTAGTCAGTCGGAGGAGTCGGCATTATTTTTTTTACTGGTGAGATTTTGATGATGATCAGGAGAGATGTAAAAATGTAGTTTTATATTTAGCTAACCAACCATAACCATAAAAATATATTGTTTTTGACGTGTGTGTTCAGAGAGAGCTCGTGCCCACAAGAATTCCAAGAAGAAATAGACCTATATATAAATATATATATATATACCTATTAGTTTTTAAGCTTGGAAAATTATGATGCGATGTGTGGGAATTTAGGAATGCAAAAAAAAAATTATGATGCAATATTTAATAGGGAACATATGGATACAAATTTATTTGTTTGTGCAAAGTCCATATTTACTTTGTATAAATACATGTGTTACATCTTTTGACGTTGTTAACATTATTTCATATCATCACATTCAACATATTCGGTCAATCTCTCTTTGATTTTTGAGATTATTTTCCAGCTTGTGGGATTAGTCGCACTTAATTAAAAATAATAATAAAATGCATATGTGATCATCATGTTTTTATATCCATTACGTAGAAGAGAGACGGAGTCGGAGACGGAGACGTAGTTTCGTTTTATCAACATTAATTATCATTATTTTCTGCTTTGCATACAACATGAATGACGATCAATTGTTTTTCATCCTTTCAATAAATAAAGGTTTTATTTTCCATTGGATTTTGATAGGGACTGAATTTAATGAAGGAAGATATTACGTTTATGATGACGTGGGTAACAAAAAGTTTATGGTCTCAGATTGCCCCAAATATGAGATCGGCTTTGCGAAAAAAGAGATGATGATATTGTCAAAGATGTAAATCTAAATCGATCATCAAAAATCATTCGGGGTCAAAAGCTGGTTAGGTTTTTTAAAGATAAGATGTTGTACTTGTTTATTTTACGCTTTGGAGCTTGCTTGGAGGAATGCAAAAAAATATATTTATGACTTTAGTCGGATCGGGAATCTGCTGAATCGTCAATCAGCTTCCTGTAGAGAGATTTGTTTTCTTTTGAAAAAAAAGACAGACACTCCCGTTCCTCCTCAATCCTCACACATTATCAGATAGACAGACAAGATATATCTTTATATTAACTTGATTTTCATCTTGATATATATTTTTTTTCACCGTTATATCATCATACCTATACTCTACTAATATCATCATCAACATCTCTACTTGTTTTCTTCATCGATTATAATTTAGCTCTAGTTTATGATCTTGATCCAAACAAAAAAAAATTTTTACAGGTAACAAAATATATGTAACCACACTTCGCTGTCAGCCACCGCATTACTCTCTCGAGAGTCGAGAATATCGAGTAGACCAATATCCTTTTTTTTTGCAAATTAGATTTTTGCACATACAAAAAAAAATATATTTGCAATTTTGCAAGTTTACAACGAGTTTGAATTTGAATGCAGGATGGCAATATGCAATGGTATTAGAGCCGGAGTACTGATGAAATGAATGGGGTTTTTTCTTAAATTTTCTGCCGTTAGACGTTTAGGTTTAGAATTGTGGTTGGTTATGGTGAATGGATGGGTTTTGTGTGAGTGGAGATGTGAGAATGTGAGACATGAGATGTGAGTTACATAAAATAGTTTTAAAATGAATTGATAATAATAATAATAAAGAAGATTGAACTTGAAGAGTGAAGATCTGAAACAGAATCAAGTTGACCAAAACTGGAATGACTTTTATTGTTTTGATGAAAATTTACACTTTGCATATATGTTTCTCTGAAAGAATTAAAAAAAATGGTTTTTAGACTGACATTTTCAGGAATATTTTTTGGGTGTCAGAAACAGATAGTAAATCATAAAAAACATGCTTGTTATTGTGGTTTATGTTGAAATTGAAGTTGAGTGAGGTTGAGGTAGAGTAGTTCTGATTTCAGTGGCATTTTTGCAAAAAATCTATATTGATTTGATACACAAATATGAACAGTTTTCATATGCAGCTTGTTTGTTTGTTTGTAAGACCGCTTGACACCTGACCTCAAAAATATTTATTATTTATTTCTATTTGAGACCTCTTTTGTCACCAATATTTCCACAATCATCATTATCATCATCTCCAATTTATTTATGAAATCAAGCATGGCTCCTGAACAAGTAGTAGTTCTAGAAGTCGTAATAGTAGCTCAATTCTAAATCAGTTGACAAAGTCAAAAGTGAATGGATCATCATCATCTTCATCATCATCCTCACAAACTTGTGAATTAGTAATGTTCCAAAAGTAGCCAAAAAAGCATTTAAGTTAAAAGACATTCTGAATGAAGCTTTTAGCAGCCCACGCACATACATAATATATTAGGCTTGTTTTGCATTCCCAACTCCTTTCATCTTCTTTTCATGTTGCTCATGTGTGTAAATAGGAAAATGGACTGGTGGCGGAGGTGGTGGTGGTGGTGATAAAAAGGAAAGACAAGAAAAAAAAATAAATATAACTTGACGTCTTAAAGATTCCATATTATTGCATTATGTCAAAGGTAATTGTATAAAGAGTTCTTGTCCAAGAGGCACATAGACAAACAGACAAATTTGGTTAATGCAAAAAGTAGCATGTAAATACTCTACTAAGAGCATAAACTAGACTTCCTACTTGTTAACTAAACTTTATGGAAAATCAAATAAATATAAATATTTTGTTGACACAGACTTTTTCTTTGCATCTTCTCCAATCTCTTTGTAAATACACACATTACTACTTCACATGAAAAATAAATAATAATAATAATAAGTTAAATGTTAAATGCTAATAAATTAAAAGCAGTAAACAATTTTGCACAAATATAAATGCATTTCATAAATAAAATCCCATGCCACACAGATGCTCTTATGTAATCTCTGTTTAATCTGCAAATTGTGATGCAAGACACGACACAAAAACTCATAAACATATACATATTGAGTGAAGTTTCATATATAAATTATTTATTGTTTATCATCGTACGTTTCCTCTTCTATTTTTTATAAATATATAATATTTAAACAATGAATTTCATATGCGAAAAACACGAAACAAAATAATAATTAAGTTGAAAAATTTTAAAATGGCTGTTTTTTTTTCATCTGTTTTTTTTTGTTTGTTTCTCTCTCACTTCATCTGTATCTCTGTCAATCTCTCAAAATTCATTTGTACGTGTGTCTTTTCATCCCATAAAAATAAAACATGGATGGGCCATAAAAAACAGCAACTGCATCAGGCGAGTATATTTACATAATAATAATAAATTTTTATAAACTTAAACTTCTCACTAAAAACATTTTTATGATTAATAATAAATAATAACATAGAAATTAGTAGTATATTTTTATTAGTTTTTAAAAATAAGTATTTTATAATATTTCGCATCCTCCATGTTATTGTTTCATTCTTATTTATCGTATCTAAAGTTATATTTATATTTTAAATAATTTGTTTAGATTTACTTTTATGTTCTTTATGTTTTTGAAATAATTACTGCGGTTTTTGGCATTTAATCTTTGAAAAAAAATTCTTCAGCTTTCTTTATAATTGAAATTGTCATTCAAAAGGTTTAAAAACCATTCGTTTCTTTTTAAAATAGTTAATCATTTAAAATAAAAGTTAGTTGTTTTGCATGATAAAAATATTGTCTTTTTTGCACGTTCTGTTTTTACATGGATTCCTCCTCTCGTATTTCTTACTATTTTTTAAAATGTAAACCAAGTACATATATTATAATTTTATAGTTTTTTATAGTAAGTATGCATGTTTCCATTAAACTGATGGTTTACTTTACTCATTCATAAATTGATAAATATTTGTATAAAATCTAATTTTCATTCCATATTTTCAATTTTTACAGACAGCAATAAAGGGAAGAGCAAAAAGTGGCGGAAAATCCTCCAATTCCCCCACATTTCCCAGTGCATTGACATCAAGAATAAAATAGGTGAGTGGATTCCCAATTACTTTTCTCTATTTTTTTTATTGCTTGGCTTCTCTCTAAATTACAAAATAGTTTTACATCTCGAAAAACGAATAACAATCAGTTACGGTAAATAAAATCATCCAATCACTTATTTATTTTATTTCCGGGGGGGGGGGGGGGAAGGGGGACGGCGTTAAGGGTTGGGGTAAAATGAGACACTTTTCTTCAAAAAAACACCCCACCAAAAAATTTTTAATCCATTTTCTCTAGAGAAAGTTTTCCACACAGCAAGTTTTATAGCTTTCCCCACACTCAAGCAAGTATACCAAGAAGTTACGAAACCGTTAAACCGTTAGCTATTTAATTATCAAGTGGCATTGAAGCAAGATATCATCTTACCACCGATATCCATCCACCATCCACCTGCTGCTGCTTGCCGCCGCCTTTTTGCATATCTGCCCATCACACTAAATCATTGTGATCCTCTCAATTTTCAAATTAAAGTGATTGCTTTGTGTTGTAGTCGAATTGATCCAAAAGTCGTCACAGATCTCTCCAGAGAAAATATCTTTCCTTGACATGATTTTGTCACAAGCTTTATTATAGTCAACACTACTCAAAAACATACAACGCAATTTTATAATATATATATACTATATATCCACACATATATATATATATTATCTACTGACAAGAGTGACAAAAATTTTTTTTTTCTCAAGGCTGTTTTGTTGACTTGTTTTCCCTTTTTATTATTATTATTATTATTTTCACTTACGTTTCCTTCCTTTCTTTCCATCCAATGTAATAAGGGAAAAGAGAAAGGGTTACGTAAATACCTTTTTGTTGTAATAACCCTTTTGTTTGCTGTTTTCAATGCTATTATATTATGTCCATGTTTTCCTGTCATGGCATCTCTCTATCAAAATAAAAAAGGGTTGATAGTTGGTTGAACATTGACTGAGTAAATAGAAGAGAGTATTTCCCTTTTCCTTCTGGAATCCAATCTACACAAATTTCTTTTTTATTATTATTTATCCTTGTATCATCATATATCATTCATTCTCATAGTCTCATAGCATCTATTAGAAAAGGGTTGAAAACGGAAGTGAATTATCGGGTGTTATTTTATTTTTTGTACAAGGTGAAATCCCCAGTAAAGTAAAAAGTAACAATAATAATCAGGAATAAAAACGATCTGGTATCATCATCACCAAAAAAAATAATCATCAAACAAGCTAATATACAGATATATATATATATATATATTTTTTTTTTTCCGTATTGTTATGATTAGCTTTTGTTTGGCTGTTTGTTATTGAGGAGGATAAAGGATAAAATATGGGAGATATGCGAGAAACTAGCAAATATTGAGAGAAAATGTTCATTGTTCAATGACTTTCTCTTCTTTATGTAATGGTTAGGTAGGTATTTATAGGATAATATAATTGTTCAATCACATGAGATGAAATTCCCTGCTTTTCAATACCTACTTGTTTTTCTGTTTTTTGATCTAGATCTCTTGCGTAATAGCTTTTTACACAAGAGCGACAAATAAAAATGGAGACAAAAGATGGTATGAAAGGTTCAAAGAAAGTAGAAAGTAGACTTTCTCTTTTTTTATTTGGATTCCTTGTTTTGTGTTGTAACTGTAATGTGATTGGTATAACATTAGGAATGGGAATTATGTAGATCAATGGAGAAAAATCTAGATCAATTTTTTTGTGTGTAACTTTCACTGGAGAAAACAACTGTATCGTTTTATTTCTCTGATGCTCTATTATTGACAATGAGGTGATTATGTTGATAAGGAGGAGGAGGTGAAAGTGGGATGTGACCATTGGTCACCACATAAAAGAAATTTTTTTTGGTGAACATACGGCAAATATTTAGATAAGAGGGGCATTTTGTGTAAACACAGAGATATCATGTCCGGCTTTTTTTTCGATAAAATAAAAGGCTTTTTTTTTGTCGGTCAGTCCATCTCGTTCTTGTTTCTACGTGTGAACTCTTTAGTATTTTTTTAATGTCAGATCGAGTGAATCAAGTAGTTTTAGAGATAAAAAAAGAGATTTTTATTTTCGAGGAGTTCACGTTTGACTTGTTGTCCAGCAAATCTAGAGATAATTTGGTGGATGGACAGGCTTTCAATAAAAAAAAATGTGGATGTGTTCCGCTTGTGTAACGATTACGTAATTTGTTTGCAGTTTTATTGGATGACGGTGAAAGCTTAACGGTTAACCAATATTATTCTCTCTCTCTCGGGTTTCTAGAGTGTTTAACGCATATATTTTACGGTTATGTACCGTTAGAACATATATACATGATTAAATAGTTGTTTTTTGCTCTGCGTCATCTGTGCTGTGCTATATGTTTTTATTTTTGGGTTTGGATTTTTTTTATTCTGGAGGTACAGATGTACAGTACGGTTATGTGGTTGACAACCAGCCCATAGGTAGACTCCTGTTTCGCCAGTTTTGTGAAGCCTCCAAACCCCACTATCGGATTTGTAATAGCTTTCTCGATGCCGTGGTAAGTGGGACGCTTTTTAAAAAAAATGTAAAATGGAAATTATGTCCGTGTTATATGGAGATTGACACTAGAATGTTATTTGGATACTGGATACTGACCATACATGATTGATTTGTAAAATAAATAGGAAAAGTATGAAATTGAGATGGACGAGCGGCGGGTGGAGTTGGCCGAATTCATTTTTCGGACGTACATGTCGGAAAACGTAAGTTTAAATTGTCAAGTAGATATAGTTTTAATTATTGTTTTTTTTTTGGAGGGATGGAGGCTATATGTCTCATATTTTTTTGTAGGGAGCCCAATCGGTGAAATTAAACGACTGTCGCACAATAGACGCGGATATCATTGAAAGATGTGAGCAGTGTATGGGGAGCAAAACCCAGTTCACAGAGTCTGCCCGCCAAGTCAAAGAATATTTAGCGGATGAGCCGTTCCGTTCGTTCGAGAACTCCATGTACTTTCACCGCTACCTCCAGTGGAAATGGTTGGAAAGGTTTGAGTAATAACTTATTCCTTATTTCTTCCAAATTATCTATCAATTTGCATTACAAATAAATATATAAAAAATGTGGTCACATAAACATAACTACAAAACTAAAAAGTGCTTTTGAGGTAGAAAAAGTAAAGATTATTGTTATTTATTTTACATTTTTTTTCCAATCCTTTTTGATATAGTACACCAGTGACTCAAAAGACTTTTCGAATGTATCGTGTTCTGGGGAAAGGTGGCTTTGGGGAAGTGTGTGCTTGTCAGGTTCGTGCGACAGGGAAAATGTATGCTTGCAAAAAGTTGGAAAAGAAGCGAATAAAAAAGCGTCGAGGGGAGGCGATGGTTCTCACGGAAAAGCAGATTTTACAAAAGATCAATTCCCGATTCGTCGTCTCGTTAGCATATGCATACGAAACGAAAGACTCACTTTGTCTCGTCCTCACACTCATGAATGGCGGAGACCTCAAGTTTCATATTTACAATATGGGGAGTGAGCCAGGATTTGAATTAGAACGTGCGAGATTTTATGCGGCTGAGGTTAGAAAATAAAAAAAAATTTCTTTGGAAACTTTCTCTTTGTTGATGTAAATGATTTGAAGATGATGTAAGATGTAAAAGTGTTTTGAACTTGTGTGTGTGTCTTTTTTTTTTGGTGTGTAGGTTCTACTAGGCCTGGATCATCTCCACCAACTTGGAATCGTATATCGTGACTGTAAACCCGAAAATATTTTACTTGATGATCATGGACATGTTAGAATCTCAGATTTAGGACTTGCGATTGAAATCCCTGAGGGGGAAACGGTTCGCGGAAGGGTAGGAACTGTGGGATATATGGGTAAGGAGAAAAAAAAGGGTTAAATCAGAAAAATAAAAATATTCTGTGCTACTTATATTGCTAGCGGCTTTGTAGGGAGACGGGAGACCATGAAAACCAACTTTATATTATTAGATTTTTTTTTATATAGAGTTGGTATATATAAATATATAGTTTTTCTAGATGACAAGACAAAAAAAGAGAAAAAATGTATTTTTGCTTATTCCAGACATTATTATTATATATATGTTTTTTTGCTTTAGTTTTACTTTTACTTTCTCTTTTTTCTGTCTGTATCTGAATCTGAATCTCTTGTGTATAAAAAAAAACAGTAGTAAAAAAATAAATTTGGGTTTTCTCTTTATTCTTGTCTGTTTTATTACTCCACACAGCTCCCGAAGTGATAGACAACGAAAGGTACACGTTTAGTCCGGATTGGTTTGGGTTTGGCTGCTTAGTTTATGAAATGATCGAAGGAGCTGCACCGTTCCGAGCGAGGAAGGAGAAAGTGAAAAGGGAAGAGGTGGATCGGAGAGTGAAGGAAGATGCGGAACGATATTCATCACGTTTCTATGATGATGCAAGGCATCTTTGTCAAGCTGTATGTTTTATAATATGTTATTTTATTTCCTTTTACTTTCTCTTTTTAAAAGAGAAAGTTTTTCATTATATCTCTTTTTTATTTTGCAAGTGTGGTAGTTATAGTTTAGCTTTAGCTTTAAAGACTTTTTTTTATTGTCTGTGTTGTTGTTGTTCCCGTTTATTTTTTATTTGTTACATATGAACCGCTCAAGTGTGCATTATAACTACCAGAGTGAAAGTAAAAATTTGGTTGATTTTTTTTTTGTATCTTTGTTTGTCTGTCTGTTTGTGACGCTGATAATAATATAATAATAATTTTTTTTTTGGTTTTTGTGGATGTCTATGCAGCTCCTAAGGAAGCATCCAAAAGAACGACTTGGTTGCAATTCTGGACGGAGTGGAGCTTCTGAACTTAAGCAACATCAGTTTTTCACCTCGCTCAATTGGAAACGGGCTGAAGCTGGATTGGTTGATCCTCCTTTTGTTCCTGATGTAAGATCTTCTTTCTTTTTCCATATATTTTCTCCGTAGATAAAGGGAAGACGGCAATAGAAATAAAATAAAAAGGATTCAATGTGCAAAAAAAGAAGAAGAAAATGGCAAATGCTCAAGAAAAATAAAAGGGTTAAAAAAAGTAGGAATGTTGGAACTTGGAAGTTGGAATCGATCTTTTTTTTAACATTTATATATTTTTTTTGTGCCGTTTTTTTCTGTAGCCACACGCTGTTTACGCCAAGGATGTGTTAGATATCGAGCAATTTTCCACCGTTAAAGGGGTTAACCTGGACGCTTCCGATGATTCTTTTTATGCAAAGTTTAACACGGGCTCGGTCTCCATTCCATGGCAAACTGAGGTAACAAATGTCAAAAATTTTACTCCTTTATTTCCCATTTAAAACATAAAATAAAGAGTGGATGTCTGCCTGCCTGCATGAAAAAAAAGAAAGTTGTTTAGAGATTTCCTTTGAAAAATTCTTTTTATTTTCAAAGATTTTTTTTTGCAAAGATAAAAGAAGAAAGAAGTGTAAAAAAGGGCAAAAAAAAGAAAGAAATTTGGTGTATGAAAAGAATTAGAAAGCAATGAAGGCAATATTTGCTGACGCTTTCAATCAGATTGAAATAAAAATAGGATTTATATGGAGCCCTTTCTGATCTGGTTGATACAGAAGTTAATATATATCTCTAAATAATATATAATATATAGACTTTACAAAATATATGCAGATTTATGTAATGGACATGTATATAGATCAAATGAAATCTTTTTTAAGTAAATCCAAGTCGTATAAAAAAAATCAGTTTGAATATATATTTCTAAGTATTTATATATTTTTTTATATACATCCTTTATATATAGATGATAGAGACAAACTGCTTCCGTGAGTTGAACGTTTTTGGACCAAATAACACACCAACCCCAGATCTTCTTCTAGACTGTCCTCCACCACCACCCAAAACTGGATGCTTTCCATTTCGACGGAAAACGAAGGTAAAAGCAAAAAGAAAGTACAAAAGTAGCATAAAGTCAATCTAGTGAACTGGTTGCGTGAGCTGAATATTTTAGCTGTTTTATCTTTTAGTATGCAAAAAGCCTTTTTTTATTTATTTTCTCAAGAAAGAAAATTGATTGAGACGTTCCTTATCTAAAATAAATTTTCTTTTTTTTGCTTTCACTTTTATATTTTTACAGAAGAAAGTTGACTCAGCCGCTTCAAATCATCGAGAGAGCTGATTCTACAATATAAAATATTTTGCAAAAGACAAAGTGGTCATCATATAAACATAAAAAAGAAAATATATCATACAGTGCTCGTCCATTTTGAAAAAAAAAATCGTTATTTCGTTTAAATATATTTTCCTCGTTTGTTTCGTTCTGTATTTATTTTTTAGTTATCGTTATTTTTTATTAATTCTTACAATAATTAACTTGATACACGAGTAAGTATCATAAGTCAACAGATGAAAAAAAAATATCACGACAGAAAATGTTATTTATTTCACGTTACATTTATATGTCTACCTCTACCTATTTTTCATTTTTATTTGTATCTAATTAACTTTTTATTAGTTTTTAATTAATTAACATTCTGATTGTTTTAAAAACCCACCATCCATCATTTTATATTGTCGTAAACGTCACTATGAAAAAATACCACTGAAAAAAAATTATATATTGTGTACCTGTTGGAGGAGGCATCCTTTTTTGCTTAAAAACTCACCACCTATCACCATCATCAATCCACCAAAAAAAATCCTTCTCAGCCCAGTGGAGAATCTATAAAAATCTTCAACAAGTTTTTTAACGGCAACAGCAACAACCGTCATTTTTATCATCACCACCATCATCATCCCGAAAGACTGGCTTTATATGCATCCATTACACACACTATTTGGAGTTGTAACGGCTACGTAACCTCCAACTTGCAACACCAACTACCACCAACCACTGGGCAATTTGATACCCAAGTAACGGCTGCCCTTATCTGCTGCTATATATAATATTCCAACAACCAGTCCGTCAAGAAAAAGATTATTATCCAGGTAAAAAAAAATTATATTGGATCTTCTAATATACAAGTTCTCTATATATATCTGCTAATATATATAATATATATATATATATATATATATATATATCTGTGTGTGTATGCTTTTGTAATAGAAATACATTTAAAAAATATCAAGTTTGAAGTGGCAGAGAAAAAATGAATAGATGCTGGGAAAACTAGTAAATAATTGAGTAGTTTTCCATTAAGAGCCATTCCACTTGCTAAAGACCACTCACAGAATATTTGTTTGTGAAAAAAAAACAAACTAATATGTTGGTTTACAGTTTAAGGCTAAATATATATATAATTGCTTGTATCATAATTCACTTAAGGGAATATTTCAAAAGAGGAAAGTGGCATCAAATGTTTCTAAAAATTGTACATTCATGTGTTCAAAAAAGTGGTTGCGTAAAAGTAATACATATATATTAAGTAGATACGCATACTTTTGAGAAAAAATAGCATCCTAACATATTATTATAGGGGAAAAAATGTAGATGTTTTTATAGATATTTTACATTTTAAACTATAAAAAAATAATAAGTTATATGAAAATGCGCATCAGTGAACTCCAGTCAAGCCAGGTTTTAGTCTAAATAAGAAAGGAATGCTATATGATACAGTATACGTCAAACAAATAAACATAAATTATATGATGATTTTTTAAAAGTTTATTTAAAATGGTTTTTATACTTGATCTGTCAAAGCTTCTAATAGAAAATCCAAAAGCCGATGTACAACAACTTGTACAAGAATTTATAGCAGTTCCTTTTAAAATAATAACAAGAGTTAAATGTGCAATACTCATCAACTTTTAGAAAAAAAATGGACTTGAAAATCTGAATTATAATCCAAATCATTTGTTGTTTGTTTACCATTTTACTTATGTAGTTTTTTAGATGGGGTATACTGATACATACGGAAAATCTACAAACTTACTTAAAAGTGTTTGCATTTTCTATTATCATGTTTTTCAAACATTCTGCTAGTAATTAACATCGACATGACAACCTTTTAGCGAAACTGTACAAAAAAAAATAAACTTGTGCTTGTCACATTTAGTTGTTTTGAAGGTCAAGAAAGATGCATTTTTTATGAAAAATGTTTGCTATTTGTTTCTAAAAGTACTAATTAGAGTTAAAAAAGATGAAGAAAACGTGCTAAATTGGAGACTGTTGTTTATGGCTTGTTGTTCAGGGTCAATGTCAAGATCTATTGTTTTTTTTTAACAGTAAGTAAAGTAGCAAATAAAATCATTAAAGTAGAGATTAACAGATTTTTACTAAGATGAGCATAATGTCTTGATAAAATCATAAAAAGTTAGGGAATAGAAGGCTAAAACAGAATGAATGCATTTATATGAAATTAAAGTTGAATATTTCCATCGATCAAACTGATC